>CAUYQG010247097.1:0-12382 GCA_963574415.1 Tarsius wallacei | reverse complement strand
CAAGTAAACAACTAGTCTCCTTTTTTGTTTTTAGGGTTTTTAAAAAAAGATTTGGGGTACAGTTCAGGGTTAGGCATACAAGTGGTCATTGTACACGTAAGTTTGGGCCTCCCTTTGCCTGGTTTGAGATCAGGTACCCTTGTTGATGTTGTGTCTTCCCCCTCTCCCTGTTTTTAGAATTTTAAGGCTTGCTATTGCATGGGAAACAATGGAAATATACACTGTGAACACCAAAGAAAGCATAAAGCAATAAAGCAATCATGGCTTTAAAAAAAAAAAAAAAAAAAAAGAATGCCAGCTGTTCTTAAGGCAAAGTGGCTTCTAGATTCTGCTTTTTTTTTTTTTTTCCTAGAAAAATAAAACTTTGCTTTCCCTTTCAATCTGTTCTGGTCATTTCTTACTTGGTTGTTAATTATTTGATATGTTTCAAGAAGGTTGTTAAAATAATTTTTTCAGCATTAAAACAAATTATCTTATTTTAAAGATGTGGGGTACAAGACAGGGTTAGGTATCTAAGTGGTCATCATACAGGTGAAGTTTGGGCCTCTCTTTGGTCCCTACTTTGCCTGGGTTGAGATCAGGTACCCTTATTGATGTTAGGGATCCCTCCCTGACCCTCCCCTGGCAGTGTCCCGCTACTGCCAATAGCTTTCTTATAGTATTATGACAAATGTCCAGGGCCAATTTATAAGTGAGAGCATGTGGTACAGCCTTAAGCAGTATGAGGTTTGTCTGAAGAACTTGGTTTTCTATTAACTGAAAGTCCTCTGCTGTTATCTTTATTAATCTTACTGTCCTGCTCCAGAGAATGTGGCAATTCTTCTGCTCTTTTTCTAGTTTTCTTAAATTAAAATAACATTGAATTATTTTCAGTTTTGTGGATTTTTTCCCTAGTGATTTCATTTAACTGTATGTGTTACTAATTATGAACTAAATAATTTATGGTTTTTAGACGTATGCATATCCACTTTTTTGCCTAATATTTAATTTTTATAATTGTTCTTTAAAGGTTTTTGTATGGTCAAAGCTTTCTTTTTTCTGGAGTTGAAAATAAGTTTTATTTAACTAACAATTTATTTATCCTATAGATATTTATTGAGTGCTATTATGTCCTAAACTCTGTCCTGGGTTACAAGGAAAGAAGAGACAACAAAACTGACAATATCCTTGCCTCAGACAATATCCTGATCCACAGCTCATGGAGACACTTAATACATAAATAAAATGTATTTGTAGTAATAATGCCTGTGAAGAAAAATAAAGTAGTGTGAGGAAATGGAGAGTGATATAAATGCTAGTCTTAATAGGGTAGCTAGGACACATTTTCTTTAAATCAGACATTGACGAGGGACCTGAATGCAATTAAGGAAGGATTCTGTGGAAATCCTAGAGAAGAAAATTCCAGAAAGAAGAAACAGCACATTATTAGATATAGTAAGTTAGTTATATCATTCCAATTTTTTATTCCTTTAGTTAGTTTTTTGACTCTTCTCAATTTCTCACAAAGTTATTTTGAAGATGTTTTTAATTATGTGGATTTGTAGACACTAGAATCTACATTCTGAAGACTATCATATATATAGTCAATGAAAGGTTTAAAGTCATGTAAATAGCATAACCAATTATTTGTTAGAAACTATCTTTCCCATCAGCAATGTGGATTGTTAACAGGTTAAAAAAAAAAGCTGAGATTTTACAATTTACCAAATCCCTTCGGATTTGGTAAGTTGTGAAACTTAACAATTATATAGAGCATATGTGTTATTATTTCCATTTGAAAGTCTAGATTCAGAGGAATGTGATAGCCTATATATGACAGATCTGAGACTAGCACTCAGTTTCACTGATTCCATTATTGTGTTATCTTCCCTCTCAAATGTTGTCTCTGTTGACATGTGTATATGGCACGATTTCTATAATAATGCTTAGTCTTAACTCATGTAGAAAATTTAGTTTTCCTAAATCCAAGGTTATGTCAGAGACTCACATGCTATGCAGTGAACCTGTTTTCTCTTATTTCTGAAACCACAGCTAGATGACATTTTCCAGATTTCTTGACATTAAATATTGCTATGAACTGATTTCTAGTGAAGGGAATTTGAGAGTAAGTTGTACGCACCTCTTCCAAGCTTGGTACCTAAAAACCTCTTGTGCTCTTTCCCCGTTTGCCATCTTGAACCACCTGAGGGACACCTTGGAAGTCATTTGCTAGAGATGGTAGAACAATAAGATGAAAGGACATAACCAATAGATATTTATTGAATGCTATTATGGGCTAAACTTTGTCCTTGACTATAAGGAAAAAAGAGTCAACAAAACTGACAATATTCTTGACCTCACGCTCGATATAATTAGTGAAAGAGACACCCAATACATAAATAGTGAAGGAGATATTCATTACATAAATAAAATGTATTTTTAGTAATAATGCCTATGAAGAAAAATAAAGTATTGTGAGAAATGTAGAGTGACAGAGATACTCATCTTAATAGGATAGCTAGGACAAGTTACGACTAGGGATGCTGCCTTACAATCTGACTATCACTTATGAATTTGACATGATAAATAACTATCACTTGGGGGCATTTATCATTATAATTGCACATATAGTTGCACAAAAGAAAATCTGGAACCCATATGTCAAGATATTTAATCTTGCCATTGTTAAACAAGTGCCTACAGTTAAAAAGTCCCATGTTTTTCAAAATCTATAGTGAATTACAAATATACCTCTATTAGTTCACTGTAGCTCATTATCTTATCTTGCCTAAATTAGATTAAATCTTTAATTTCTAAAACAAATAAAGTATAAACCTACACATTGAAAAAAATCCATATTTAATAAAGTATATTTCATTTGGATGTTCTTTCATTTCCTGTTTACTCCTCAGGGCCTCTTAGAATATAGCCAGATTGGAATCCTTAATTGTAAGTAGCCATTTGGAATTGCTTAATCAATGCTGACTTACAACCAAAAGGTTAGAAAAAACTTATCACAACTACTTTCTAAGTGAATTTCTAGGGATGTATGTCTCAGTGTATCATGTAATTTTCTTTTTTTATTTCTCTAGATAATGTCAATTAAGCTGATTAGAAGTAGATCTAAGTACCTAAAGGATACAGATATAATTTCTTATGAAGAGTACAGGATTTATTTCTAACAAAATATTTACACAAAGTATGTCCAGACTCCTCACAATCTGTTTAAGGCTTCAATAGTCCTGGACGCAAGGTTGCAAGGGTATAAGTGTGTCAGTATAAAGGTGCTATGCGTCTAGATAATCATTTATCTTCAAAAATACCTTAACTGATTCTGGAATAAAAGGATCTAGAGAATCTTCTAACCAAGCACAAAATACACTTGTGTGATTGATAATATTCTCTATAGCTTGCCAAGTTTGTTGCCTCTAAATAGTTATCTGTCAGGTGTTCAACAGTGCTGTCTTAGTTGGGTTAGGCTTCTCTAGCTATGTTTACCTGATTAAAAAAAAAAGTATTTTCTTTCATTCAGTGATGTATTCCTTTATAAAAATAAAACCTTATATTTAATACTGTTTAAATTTAAATTATGCAAAACATGATTGTTATGATGTGCTTATTTAATAATTAGGGAGCAAGCAAGCAAAAAACACACTTCCTAAGCCTTTCAGTTTGTAAACAAAACCTTCTTAAAACATGTATTTTTTATCTTTGACATTTCAGAGCAGTCCCAGTGTCACATTTCTTTCAGGCAAAATCTTTTAATTTTTCCTTGAATTACATTTATCAGTGGCACTGAATACTATGTACTACTAGGCAGATAGTTGTTTAAAACAATAGTGTAAATGACTCAAATGAAGGCTAAAGGCTTTATTCAGCTAATAAGCATCACAGTGCACCTGAAGACAGTTAATTCCCTCTGTGGAAGCAGTTTGGAGTTTAGAAGAGAAGGAGAGTTTTGACTCAGGTGTCAGTTTTCATCTTTCACTGCTGTGAAACTAGCAGTTAAAGGTTTTCTGTTTAATGCTCTTGCTCAGGATTATCAGTGCATTTCCAACTCCATGCTTGTCATAATGAGAGAGCAGATAGCTAGAGAAAAGCTAGGCAGATAGACAGGATAGATCCCCTGGTAACAAAGTAGCAAAACTTCCTGCAGGCCTCTTGAACTGACACACTCACATTGGTAAACAAGCTCCCTAAAACTCTCTCAAACCAGAGCTTAAGTACTCACTGCTGGGATAGACAGACAACCAATCAGCTCACTGCCAAGTGCTGACAAATCAGCTCATCATTAGGCTCCTACCTCCTGACAATTGGTTCTTAGTACTGACCAATCAGCACTGCTAGTGCCAACCAGTCAACTCACAGCTAGTGCTAGCCAATCAACTCGGTCTTAGGGCTATATAGGCATCAAGTTTCCGTCCCAGACCGTCCCAGGTCCCCTCTTGCTCTGGGAGCTTTTGTGTCCTCTCAGTAAATCCTACTTTCTCAACTTTCTGGGCATCCGTGTCCCTCATTCCTTCTGGGCACAAGATAAGAACCCCCACATGATGAGCTGCAGAAGATTGTGGGCGCCAAAGAGCCGTGCACCCCAGAGGCTGGCTTTCTAGCTGATGGAGCCGCTGAACCGGGAGAGTTGCCAGCAGATGGTGTGACTCCAAAGGTGAGACACTTCTGGGGGCTGGCTTGCCAGCCCATCAGATCAGCGACACTCTCAGGACTTGGCTTTCCAGTTCATTAAAGCCAACATTCCTGAGGCTAGGTTTGCCAGCCCATGGAGTTGACCCACTGAGCCTAATACTTTGAAGCCCAGGCTGACCTGAATTATCTGTATCAGATTTGGCACCCAATATGGGGCTTTGATGAAAGGATGAGTTAAAGTGAATCTCTCTCTTTACTTTCATTTCCAAGGATTCTCATCCTCAAGTTTTTTTATTCTCTTTAAAAACATATTGTTGGAACTCTGTCAGCCAGTTAAAAGGGAATAGTGTGGCTGCTGGTCTACAATATGCAGAGGTCAGGCTTGCTGGAGAGGATTTGGTTAAACCTCCATTACCCTCAAGTGTTGGTAATGTTGGCCCTGCTCCAATCCAGTTTCCTTTCATGGAAGTCTAGTTGTTGCATGGAACTGGAAGAAGTTTGGAAGAATTGAGGGCATCCGACCAAGGTTGCACCTGGGTATTACCCCGAGTCTCCTAGGCTGACCCCATTTCCCATCAACCCAATAGGGTGTCAACAGAAAGTTTCCAGTCATTCCTATCACGCCTTCCTCAGCCTTTCCTATCAGATTTTCTTCTCTTTGGGATCACCATAGCTACTGTCTTCCCTTGGTGCTTGATGTCATGGGTATTTTCGTAGCTTTAGGGAGTTGGTGTTACTGGACAGTGTTGGTAGCTGGCTTGATCCCTTTTGGGAAATAGCTCAGGACAAAGTGTGTGCATTGTTCCAAGAGGTAAAGGTTAGGAAGCCTTGGTTCCATTTTTCCATCATGTTGGGAAGCAGTATAACTGGCAAATACCAGAGACTGTCTTATGTGAGGAATTTCCTTTTGGAAGGCATCTTGTTAAGTTAGGCTCCTACATCTGGGGATTCTGTGGGTAGAATGAATGTGGACTCTCCCCTTTGAGGGCACTTGTCAGCTCTGTGCCTAAGAACTTGGATACGTCGTATGCTAGCTATGCAGGCTCTATGTTGAAATGCCATGCCGATAGTGGGTTTAGGTTATTCTGAGGCCATTGGGGACTGTCTTGATGGCCTTGTACTGACACTTTTATGTCTCCAAGTTTGAATTGTCTCTTACCAAGAAAGAGGACCTTGTTAGGAAAGTAATCTGAATGTTGCAGCCTGGTTCAAATCGTGAGTCTACTGGCCAGAGGTTCACAGAACGTCCCAGGAAAACGCCCCCCTCCCCCCATCAGAATCCTGCTCCTAAATTCATTAGTTTCAAGACCTTTTTGAAGACATAGTCTGGCAAGGGGGAACACTAGGTTTGAGGAATCCAGAGGCACAGTTGACAGTTTGTAGGACAGGTATTAATGTGTGGGTCACTGTGACTAATTCCTACCGACTGAGTCCCTACCACTATACTTGGATGGAGGTCACACTCGCAATCAAGGGAATGCCATGAGCAGAGAAGGACAGGAAAGTGAGGGGACACTCTCTTTTCTTCAGTCCTCATTCATGCACATTGGTGTTGAAAGCTTAGGGATACCCCTCTTTCACCTCTCCCTCTCCAGATGGGTAATAGACCATCTGGCTATCTGCAGTGTGCACTCTGCAGGAGTGCATCCTGGGGCATGGGACGCCTTTGATCCTCCGGTTTTAAACAGCATTTTAAATTCTTTTGCACCCAAGTGTGGCTGAATTATAAGTTGCAGGATGGAGAAACCTGGCCTCCAGAGGGAAGTATCAATTACAATATAATCTTGCAACTAGACAGTTTCTGCAGATGCCAGGGCAGATGGTCCAAGGTCCCATATGTATAGGTTTTCTTAACATTACAAGAAAATAGAAACCTTTGTCAACTCTGTAGAATTGATTCAGCCCTCCTAGCAGTAATCTCAAGGGATGGTCCCAATGGACTGGGGATGCTAACCCTAAAGGCACCACTGGGGAAGACATCAGCATCACAAGGCCACTTCTTGTCCATCCAGCTGTCTTTATTCAGGTCCTCCTCATATTTCAAATCATTCCCACTCTAAAAACCCTCATTCTAGACAAGCTCTTATGTTACTTGTACCCTTACAAGAGATGCTTGGTGAATATAGCCTTAGTAAGGTACAGGTACCCTTTTCTCTACAGGACTTGAAACAAATTAAGGAAGACCTTGGCAGGCTCTCAGATGACCCTGTCAAGTATATAGTTACTTTTCAGAATTTAACACAAGTATTAGAGCTCTCCTTGATGGATGTTATGTTGCTCCTAGGCCAGACCCTAATGACCACTGAGAAGCAAGCAGCCTTGCAAATAGGAGAGAAGATTGGAAATAAGTTTTGCATTTCATATAGTGCCAGAGAAGGGGAGAAGTCCTATCCAATTGGCATGTCTGCAATACCATTGGAAGACCCTAAATGGGACCCTAAGAGCAATTTGGAAGAATGGAAGAGGATACATTTCCTGGTGTGCATACTGGAAGGCTTGAGAAAAACTAAAACTAAATATCTCAATTATTCCAAGTTAGCTATGATGGACCAGGGGGTCAAAGAGAATCCTTCAGTTTTTCTGGAAAGGCTAAGAAAAGCTTTGGTTAAGCACACCTCCTTAGACCCTTAATCAGTTGTAGGATAACTAATCTTAAAAGACAAGTTCATTACTCAGGCAGCTCCAGATATCAGGAGTAAGCTGCAGAAGGAGGCCATTGGACAAGTGGTCAACTTGGTATTTTATAATAGGGATGAGGAGGAGGCTCAGGAAAAAGAGAGAAGACACAAGGCAAAGGCAAGAGTGCTAGTAGCTGCCTTACAGGCATATATACCCCAGAATTCCCAAGGTACACCTGCTAACTGTTATGAATGCAGAAAATCAAGACATTAGAGAAATAATAGGGTGCCAACATGGAGAACTGCAGAGCCAGAGGGACAAAAGAGTCATCTCAATTGGCAGTTGCTATTAGCAACAAAACCCCAACAGCCCATCAGAGACCTAGTAACAACAGACCTGTTAAGGGAATGGTGTCTGTTGCCATAGGTACTCTCTGTAGGGGCACTAGCAGCCTAGCTGCCACAAAGAGACCTAAACCTCCGAGACCTCGTCCATTGTGCAGGCCAGAGAGCCATCAGAAAGCAGATATGCTCTCTTCTGAAGAGAGAACACCTAGCTCAGTAATGATGGCCACTGAGGAGGTCTGGAAACATGTTACAGTGTCTGACATAGCTCACCATCACCACATCAACTCCCAGGTTAATATTAGGGTGCTGGAACTCAAATTAATTTCTGAATTAACACAGGCACCAGCCGTTTGGTCCTGGCCATTCATGTTGGAATATAACCTTGTTGTAATTAAAGTTGCTAGGGGTTAATTCAAAGTGTAAATATAGAAGGTAACACAGAAAGGTGATGGGTAGAAGACAGGAAAGATGTAAAGAAAGTTTTTTTTTTTTTTGAGTTGGAGTCTCACTCTGTCACCCAGACTGGAGTGCAGTGGTTGCTCCTGGCCACCGCAGCCTCGACCTGCTGGGCTCCGGCAATCCTTCCGCCTCAGCCTTCCAAGTAGCTGGAACTACAGGTGCGCGCTACCACGCCCGGCTAATTTTTTGATTTATTGTAGAGACGAGGTCTCGCCAAGTTGCCCAGGTGGGTCTCGAACCCGCGGGCTCAGGCAATCCATTCACTTCAGCCTCCCAAAGCACGGGATTACAGGCTGAGCCACCAAGCCTGGCTATGAAAGTTTTTGATCAGGAAGGATGCAAAGGACAGAATGGTTTTGTCTAGGAAGGAATCTTGCATGGTAAATTTTTGTCCTGCGATGAAATGAATGGATATTTAAAGGAAGGGAAGTATAGGACAAAAAATAGAGGGTTCATGCATGTCAAAAAGTGATATGTAGTAGAATGGTACATGGAACTCAGGAAATGAAGGCCCTTCCCTTTCTATCCACTTCTCTTGGGCCTGAATTGGGAGGTACCCTGGGCTGTTCTTCTCTCCATGCCTTCTGCAGTGAAGGTAATCAGAATAGATTCATCATACTAGAATGAAAGCCTAGAATCCAGGAGAAGTTGCCTCTGCTGACCTGGAAGAAACTTTAGACTCAAACTAAAGATTGTAAAAGGTAAGTGCCACGAATTAACTGCCTATGGAGTTCTTCCTTATAGTTCTACCTATACTTGTTGCCTTTGTTTTTATCTTGATTTGTACCATTAAACACCTCTGCCAAGGACCCCTTAATCCTGAACCCACAGAATTATTTTTTTTCTCTAGACGTGTCTCTCACAGGAGTGAGCCAAATGCCTAATCTATTTTGTTATCTATTTTTATCATCATTAGTTCTAGCTTCCTATAAGCATCCCTTTCTCTCTCCATTACATACTTGGCTCAACAGGTAATTATTCAAACTGTTGGATAGGCCCATAGGAGGAACCTTCTCTAACTCTCTCCCTGATGGCTCTACTGTTGTTTCTCGAGCAGACAGGAGATCTCAATGGTTCCTGGCATGAATTCACTGCCTTTCAAGAAACAGCGAAACCCAACCAGAAAGCTCCCCAAGGCAAAAAGGCCTCAGTTAAGGTTGGAGAGTGGCAGAAATGTGGGGAAATGCTTCTTTATTTCTAATTGCACTGAAGACTATCCTAGATGGGAGTTCCTACTGAAACTGGATGGCATATAGCCATAATATGAAAACATCAGATAGACTGGTTGGAGTATACAACCATGAATACATCAAATTGTCAGGATCTGGTGAATTGCACTGATACCTGTTATTGTATCACCAGCCCCTTTGGCTATCTTGTTTCAATGAGTCAGCACACTGGACTCATAATAACTCAAGGTATATATAAGTCTCCATACTATGACACTCGTTCAGGAAATACCCTCTGTAAACTTTTCTGGAGCACAGTCTGTTTCTATAACCCTAACCATCATGCCTGTAGAACACATACTCAAAGTGGAACGGTGTCTTGGGAGAATACCAAATGAGTACAGCTAGGGTTATCTGAAGAGAATTTCCTTCGTCACTGTTCCCATGACCCTGATGAACCAAAGGAACTATGGTCGCTTGGAACTAACAGGACACCTTTCTTAATCGGAACTGGGTATTACTCTTTAGGTGGTCAGGGACTATACTTGGTTCTACCTTACAGATGGACAGGTGCTTGCACAATAGTGTCCACTATTCCTAAGGTAATGATCCTCAATCAAACCCATATGGGCATATTCTGAATTTACAATCTCTCCTGGAACAATCCCTACAGTCACAATGAGGTTGTAGAGATTTAGGGCCTCCATCTGCACTAACATGCCTAGTTTTCATATACATGTACCTAATCTAAGAGGACATATCCTGGACCACCCAATTCTATAAAGACCTGAACTAGTACATTCCACTGCCAGAGGGTTCTTTTGGTTTTTCAGGATGTGCCTATTAAAAAATCTATATTACACCTCACCCTCATGGTACAGAAAGGTTGGAAAGCCACAGTAGCTGCTATTGAGAACTGACAAACATCTATTAACTCACTAGCTACTTTGGTCTTACAAAACTGACAAGCATTGGATATGTTTATGGCAGAATATGGAGGAACGTGCACATTGTTAAATGAAACATACTGTTTCTGGATTAACACTCTCACAGATAGACGAAAACTTACAGGCTATGAAAATAATATTAAGATCATTGATACTTTACAAGAACAGGTGGCTTCAGGACCTAGTTGATTACAATCCTTTCTATTCTCTCTTAGGGATTTCTAATATAGGGACATGGGTTTCTCCCTTAATAGCTACTTTGGTTGTCCTGCTTGTGTTTGGTCCAGGTATAGTTAACCTCCTTGTAAAGTTTATTTCTTCTCACCTAGAGGCCATCAAACACCAGATGGTGATGCAGATGGAACCTTGTATGGAAGCTTCCTACTGCCAAGAACCCTCCAAAGGATCCCTAGCTGTCATCCCCATATGATGCCCATGATCAACAGGAAGTAGTCAGACCAGTCATCATCCTTACTCCCTAATGGCAGTTAGGATTACTATTCCAGAGGAGGGAATGAGAGAGGAGGTAGCTAGAGAAAAGCTAGGCAGATAGGACAAGGTCCCCAGTAACAAAGTAGCAAAACTTCCTGCAGGCCTCTTGAACTGATACATTCACATTGGTAAGCAAGCTCCCTACAAGATTCTCAAGCTAGAGCTTAGGCACTCACTGCTGGGATAGAAAAACAACCAATCAGCTTACTGTCAAGTGCTGACCAATCAGTTCATCATTAGGCTACTACCTCCTGCCAATTGGTTCTTAGTACTGACCAATCAGCACAGCTGGTGCCAACCAATCAGCTCACAGCTAGTGCTAGCTAATCAGGTCAGTCTTAGGGCTTTATAAGCACCAAGTTTTAGCCCCAGATCAGCAAGCCCCTCAGGTCCCCTCCTGCTCAGGGAGCTTTTCTGTCCCGTGGATAAATCCTGCTTCCTCAACTTTCTGGCCATCAGTGTCCCTCATTTTCCTGGGCACAAGACAAGAACCCCAACCTGAAGAGCTGCAGAAGATCATTGGAACCAAAGAGCTGCGCACTCTGGAGACTGGCTTGGCAATCAATGAAGCTGACTGAACTGGGAGAACTGATAGCAGAAGGCAAGACTCTGAAGCTAAGACACTTCTGGGGTCTGGCTTGCCAGCCCACCGAATCAGCCAACTTTCCTGGTGCTAGGCTTGCCAGCCCATCAAGCCAACCCACTGAGCTGAAACTCTAGAAGCCCAGGCTGACCTGAACAATCCATATCATTAACAGTCCTTTCTGAGGGTAGTTTTTCGAAGCCCTGTGGTTTACTGGTTAAGCGAAGTGTGAGAAGGCATGTATGGAGGTATCCAAAAAAAGACTAAAAAGAAAGAAAATTAAAAAGAAAGAGATAAGTGATAATTTTGACACTGTCTATAATGCCGATTTTAGTCCTTTTAATTAGCACAGAAAAAGAAACATGCATCCTATTCCCTACACTTTTTCATTCATACTTTTTCTTGTGTTTAAATCCACATCATCAAGGAGAAAAAGATCCTTACCATGTAACATCTACATTTTTACACTATGAGAAACCATAATTACTTTCTATTTAGAACATCACAACTTTTTAAATTTTATCTTTCCTGTAAACCAATCATCTTTTTATTTGTGTTTAAAGTTCTTTTTCTGCTTTATACTTAGAGTTACTGCCCTAGTTTGCATTCCATACTTGTTTGCACATTCAGTTCTTTCCTTAACAACATTGCTAGTACCTTGAAACTTTCATAATCTCTCTTTTGACCTAGGATACTTCCTTAAAGACTTTGGAATTAGAAAATCTTGGTAATATTAGAGCATGCCTTTAAAATGCACATTTAAATAAAAAATGCATTTTAAAATAGAAAACATTGTATTCCCTCTGCATAGGAATAATTGCAAAATCTACACTGGTAATATTAGATGTATTAAGATTAGCTTAGTATTCCTTTGAAGTTTTTAGCCATATTTGTGCTATCTACATTTGGAATTTAGATTTTTTTTTTTTTTTTTTTTTTGAGTTGGAGTCTCACTCTCTCGCCCAGACTGGAGTGCAGTGGCCTCTCCCGGCCACCGCAGCCTCAACCTGCTGGGCTCCGGCGATCCTTCCACCTCAGCCTTCCAAGTAGCTGAAACTACAGGCGTGCGCTACCACGCCCGGCTGATTTATTTATTTATTTATTGTAGGGATGAGGTCTTGCCAAGTTGCCCAGGCGGGTCTCGAC
>CAUYQG010247096.1:0-10870 GCA_963574415.1 Tarsius wallacei | reverse complement strand
CACTCTGTCACCCAGACTGGAGTGCAGTGGCCGCTCCCGGCCACCGCAGCCTCGACCTGCTGGGCTCCGGCGATCCTTCCGCCTCAGCCTTCCAAGTAGCTGGAACTACAGGCGCGTGCTACCACACCCGGCTAATTTTTTAAATTTATTGTAGAGATGAGGTCTCGCCAAGTTGCCCAGGCGGGTCTCGAACCCGCGGACTCAGGCAATCCACTCACCTCAGCCTCCCAAAGCGCGGGATTACAGGCTGAGCCACCGAGCCCGGCTTATCCTGTGTTTTTATGTAATAGTTTTATAATTTCAGGTCTTACATTTAAGTCTTTATTTTTGAGTTGACTGCTGTATATAGCGTAAGATAAGGGTCCAATTTTGTTTTTCTACATGTGGATATTCAATTTTTCCAACATCATTGAAGAGAATATTGAATAGATGACTATTGAATAGGAATATTGAATATTGAAGAGACCTCTCTTTCCCTGTGTTCATGGCACCCTTGTTGAAGATCAAGGGACCAGAAATGAATGGGTTTGTTATTTCCTGGCACTCATTCTATGTTCTTTTTACACCCCCCTCCCATATTCTTAAAAGGTTACATAATATGAGGTTTAAAAATTTGTTTATATTGTCTTCATCTCTGTATTAAAGCAAAAAATATTATCTTATGTAATGGAAAAAGAAAAGTAGTTTAATTTTGGTGGGCAGGGTGATTCTGTGTCAAATTTTTCCTTTTAGAGAAAAAAACCCTAATATTTTCTGAATTCCTTCTATACATAAACTTTTTCTTCCTAAAGAGAGTAATTTCTTTATGAAAACTCCTTCTCAGGACAAAACCTTATAAGCTGAAACCTTAATTATTATTAAAAAGATTAGTATACATTCCTTATGCACTTCTGGGTCCCCAAACAAAAACCATTTATACTAAAAATGCTACATTCTATTAAGATGGAAAACACACAGGGGAAGGTGAGGCCACCTTGAGATTTGCAACTGCAGGAATCTGTTTTTGACCCTAGCACTGGAGGGACATTGGGAAGAGGTGTTTTTACCAAAGCCTAGGCCAGCAGCTTCAACTGGCTGGACCCCAGAAGAGATATTACTGAAACGGTCTTCTCCCTTTCTCTCCCCCTACCTTTCAAGTTTTCCTTAGTGCCTTCCATTGTCTAAATATACCCAGAAGCTAGTTGGCCAGGGGGTCTAGGAGAGAGCTTGCAGGGTTATCATCCTGAGGTACAAAGAAGAACTGGGGAGAGAAGGCAAATGGATCTGAGAGCAATAGGTAGATGAGTGGCACAGTCATATAGCAAAGCAATTTTCCAGCTGAAACACATAAAGTACAAAATAGTTCCTCTAAATGTAAAGAAGTGCTTGCTAAGCCAAAGTAAGGGTATTCAATGAAACACTTCATACAGCAGAATTCTCATAGCCCCGTTGAGTGTTTTTTGCTATTTTACTGCATTAGATATTGAGTTAATTACTTTACATCTGCTAATTCTTTTTACGCTCAATGGAGAATTAGGTGCCATTATTCCTATAAAACAGAAAAAGTAAGAATCAGAGAGATAAAGTAATTTTCCCAAAATTATTTAGTTAATTAAGCAACAGAACTGAGATTTGAATCAAGCTCCTGCAGAATTTCATGTTTTTCCTCCATGCTATGATAAAAAATTAACCACTAAATAAATGAAATATACCAATTAACATAAATCTGTATACTGAGAAGTTTGGACTATGTCAACTAAAAAAATTATGATTTAACCTAAATGAGATAAAGCCAATATAAATCAGGATATTTGGTCTCAGATTTATGTTTTCTTGCTTAAACCACTGTTTCTCAGATGTTACTCAAATCATTGGGAAACTTGTCATAAATTTATATTTCTAGGCCTCACTTGAGACATGATGAGGTTCTTTGGGAGCAGTGCCTGGGGATCTGCATTTGAGACAAGCTCCTCAGTAGATTCTTAAACACGTTAAGGTTTGGCAATACTCATACTACCTTTGTATTTGACATACTAACTCTATTAACAAGAGGTATTTTCCAGTTTTCTTTTGAAAAATAAAAACATAAAAACAAACCGACCAAAACTGCTGACCCTTCAACGACATGGTTTTGAACTGCACGGAGTCACTTAGATTACTTTTTCAACAAAAGTTACACGCAATGTGCCGGACTCTTCTGCTTCCCCTTTCACCTTCTCCACCTCTTCCATCTCTGCTACTCCTGAGAATGCAAGACCAATCCTTTCTCTTTCTTTTTCTCCTCAGCCTACTCAATATGAGAATGACAATGTTGAAGACCTTTGGGATGATCCACTTCCACTTAATGAATAGTAAATATATTTTCTCTTCCTTAGGATTTTTTAAACAGCATTTTTTTTCTCTAGCTTACTTTTTTTGTAAGAATACAGCATATAATAAATATAATGCACAAAATATGTGTTAATCAACTGTTTATGTTATAAGTAAGACTTTCAGTCAACAGTAGGTTATTAGTAGTCATGTTTTGGGGAGTCAAAAGCTATATGCAGATTTTTGACTGCATGGGGTCAACACCTTAAACCTCACTTTGTTCAACAGTCAACTGTATATTTAAAGGGTAGTAGGTGAGATATATAATATAGACATTGACTTCTGAAAAATTTGACCAAGTTAAATGTCCCAAGCTACTCACTAACTCCAAAATGTAATAATCTGAATGTATTTTCATAAAAAGAGACTTTAAGTTACAGTATTTTAGGGGACAGCTTAAACTTTTCTTACAAAATCATAACTACTATTTGATTGGTTATAAAATTACTATAACCATCCACAGCAATGGATGGATGAATATGTCAAGTTCTATTCTCATTTAAATTGATTTTATTATCTAAGTCAAATTTTTCTCTTATTTGAAATGAATATACAGAGTCCATCTAATATGAAAATTTGGGACTTTAATTGTCTTAAAATACCTACATTTCATTTTTATCTTTCTGACATAGCTATCTTCAACCTTCTAATTTCTGAGAAAATCTCAACCAGGCAACAAATGAACTTGATTTGTAATATGGAATCATACAGGACTTATGATGGATCTTGAACAAATATGCATATATGATACACACACACATAAAATCTAATCCAAATTACCAAGCATTTACTCATTCAATAGTCAACAAAATTTTTTTGAATATCTACCATCTGCAGGGAGTGTCATGGGTTCTTGAGATGTATCAGTGAACAAATAGAAAAAATCCCTGCCCTAATGGAGCTTGCATTTTAGCAGGTGGAGACAATAAACAACAGGCATAATAAATTAACTAAATTATAAAGTATATTAGAAGGTTACAAGTGCTAATGAATAAAAGAAAAAGCGCAAAAAAGAGGGTTGCAGTTTTTATCTAGAGTGGTCAGTGTAGTTCTATTGCTTTCTTCCGCATTAATTTTTCTAAGATGAATTAATTTTCTTTTATTATTCATGTATCTTCTCTTTTGTTAGACTCTGATCTCCTTGAGGGAAAACAATGAGTCTTATTCATCTTTCTTTTCCAAGCCTCTAGCACTGTGCTTTACACAATATTTGGAGACTGTGAATCGAATTGTTTAGTAAGATGTGTTTTGAAATGGAAACAGCTCATGAGAATTATAGCAATAGGATTTTAATTATTGGAATGAAAACAAAATTCCCAGTTTTAAACTGTTTTCTTAGAACTGGAAGAAATATTGTCAATAGTGTAGTTCCAGTGTTCATGAAAGAAAATGGAATAAGATCTAATTTTGTTTTTTTATCTTAAATAAAAATAATTAAAAATATGTGTCAGCAAATGTAGCTTATAAATGTGAATATGAAACAGTTCAGTAATAAAAACCCAGGATCTTCAATCAGTGCAACTTTTTAAGAATATAAATTAGACTCTATGGTTTTGAGTAGTGGATATAATTCTTGGGTGTTTGGACAATTACTACACTTTCCTGATGCAAGCTCATTATAATTTCATCACAGTTGAGAGGAGAGAGAGGGAGGGAGAGAGAGAGAGAGAGAGAGAGAGAGAGAGAGAGAGAACAGGAGTTGTTAATTTACAGGTAATAGTCATAATTAGAACGTTTCAGAAAAGGAAACCAAACACCTTTGGAGATGGAGTTGACAAAGTCAACTTTGAAAAATGACTGGATTGTATGGAAAACAACAGAAAGGGTACTGGGTCCATTATCGGGGGAGTGAAGGCTAGTTAGACACCCAAGCTTCACCTGCCTGCAGCCTACTTATGTAGCTAATCCTCACTTGTATATTACAACTCTATAATAAACAATCAAATAAATACATAAAAATACTAGAATTAATCAGCATATTAAAAAGATCATAAATGATGTTCAAGTGAGATTTATTCCTGGGATGTGAGGATGGTTCAACAATTGACAAAAAATCAGTATGTACCAATATATACCATATTAACAGAATGAGAAAAAGGAGACTGCATAATCATCTCAATTGATGCAGAGAAAGCATTTGACAAAATTCAAATGTGCCCTCAGGAGAAAAACACTCAATAAATTAAATAAGAAGGATGATGAGAACTACCTCAACATAATAAAGGTCATATGTTTAAAGGCCACAGCTAATGTCACAACCAATGATGAAAGACCGGAAACCTTTTCTCTTAGATCAGGAACAAGACAAGGATCTCTGCTTTGCCACTTCTATTCAGCATAATACTGGAAGTCCTAGTCATGGAAATGGGGATTGTTACTCAAAAAATTAAGAATAGAATTACCATGTAATCCAGCAATTTTATTTCTCGATATACAGAAGTATACACATCTAAAAGAATTTAAAGTAGGCTTTCAAGATATTTTTACAACCAAGTGTCTCTCAATAGATGAATGAATAAACAAAATGTGATATAAACACACAGTCCGAATGTTATGCAACCTTAGAAAGGAAGGAAAATCTCACACATGATACGAATGATTGAACCTTGAACATATTATGCAAAATGAAGTAAGTTAGTCACAAAAGGACAAGTACTGTATGACTCCACTCATGTGAGGTACCTAGAAGAGTCAAAATCATAGACAGAAAATGCAATGGTGGGTACCAGGAGGTAGTTGGAGGTAGGAACAGGATGTTGTTTTTTAATGGGTCCAGGTCTCAAGTTTGAAAGATGAAAAGAGCTCTGGAGGGCAGTTGCAGTGTGGATGTGCTTAGCAGTGCCGACTGTTTCCTTTAAAATGGTGAAGATGGCAAATTTTATGCTGTGTGCATTTTGCCACAATTTCAAAAGATGGCCGTCAACATGAACTTTGGAGTTCTGACCTGATATAATCAACAAGATAAATTCCCTGGACTGAAGAGAAAAAGTAAGAAGTGTTGAAGATCTTTCCTGGAGACAAAAAAGTAGCAAATTAAACCTCTGAAGGCCATCGCTTTGCAGTGGAACAACCCTAAGGAGATGATATGACTGGAGCCCGGGAGAAATGGGACCAGCAGGACTCTGGGCGATTACTCCACATTTATTTCTAATGATGCTCACTGGGGATTGCTCCCTAGAGCCCAAGGAAGAGCCCTGAAGATAACCCATGGGTGAGGACCATGCACCTCTCCTTGGTCCAGGCATCAGGGAATGTGGCTCTGCCCTCCACAGCCACTTCCCTTACCATGCCTTCCACCCTCTTGCTTCTCATCTTGCTTTCCCTGAGCCCCAGGCTTGCATCCCTAGGCCCCAGGTTGCTTGTGAGTTTTCTGCCCTCCTTAAAGAGGTAGGTGCCTCAGGTGGGTTTGGCAGTAATCAGACCAACTGGACAGGTCAGTGCCTATGTGGGGGCAGAAAGAGACTCCTCCCCCAAAGCCCTTAAATGCGTTGACCTAAAGATATCTTCTCTTTCTCCTCCACTTCTCAAAGACAAGCAGAACCTGAGACCTGTAGGAACCTTGAAAGCTATCCAGGGATCCAACCCTGTCATTTTCGCAGAGTACAGACCTTCTACATCATTCAGGACTCAATTCCTGGACAATCTCTCTCGGTTCATTGTCCTCTTTGCAATGGAGGTTTCTCTAGCAATTCTCTTATCTAATTCCACCCTTTTCTAATGTTTAATCTGGGCAGAGACATCAAATGTGTGCTGACTCTAAGACCAGCTCAGAAGTAGAGTCGGCCAAACAATAAGTTTGGGATAGAATTGAAGATATGATATTTAAGTACATAGTGCAGTGCCTGGTCTATAGTGTACATTTACTAATTTATTATTAATAGTAACATATCTGTACATTTTCTTGAAAAGCATGATCATAGGAATATATTTAAAAATTTCAGTTATAGTCTATTTGTATCTTATACCTTCTGAAAATTTATCAATTATACTTTTCTTTCAACAAATATTTTATTTTTCAAGTTATATTCAAATACAAATATTCAATTTCATTATTAGTGGGAACGAAATAATTTTGTACTGCTTTTTCTAATGGTTATTTAGTGTTGGCATATCTGTAAGCAATAATTGATTTTTGTGTGGTAGTATATCCTACAAATTTGCTAAACTAACTTTATTTCTAACAATATTTCATTTTCTTCTAATAGGTTAGTTATAAGATAGTCTTTTGCAAAATATTATGTTTTATTTATTTTTACCTTTTCAGATAGCCATCACTAGCATTTTTAGGGGGAAGTTAAATAAGAAATGATAATAGAGAACATTCCTATCTTGTTCTGATTTTTAGGGAAAAAGGCTGAAAACTGTTCAATGAACATGATGTTGACTCTTGTTTTAAATGCACAGTTTATCATATTAAGAAAAAACACTCCTATTGTTTCCAGAGTTTTAATTTATAAGGCAATGATTCATTCATCTGGACGTCTTATCAGGAACTAATTACATTATTTTCCTATTCTCTTTGAGAAACACTAGTGTAAAAGATTGAGTTTGACAGCCAATTCTTTCAATATGTTGGTTTCTTTGATTGCAAATATTTTATCTGTGGCATTTGCATTTTCACGTATAAACAAAATTGACCTAAAGTATTCTTTTCACTGTCTTTGTTTAGTTTGGGATTAAAATCCGATTTGCCTTTAAAGATGAATTGAATTGGCAGTAGTGGGACACTGTCAGGAGAGAGGAGGCGCAAATAACATCAATAAGGGTACCTGATCTCAAACCAGGAGAAGTGGGAACCAAAGGGAGGCCCAAACTTTGCCTGTACAATGACGACTTGTATACCTAATTCTGAATGGTACCCCGGATCTTTAAAATAAAAAAAGAAACTAAAAAATATAAAAATTAAAATGAATTGAATAATAATAATAGTAAAAATAATGGCATATGTTCACAGTGTGTTGACTAGGTGCAATGCACGATTCTAAGCACATATGTGCTTTTCACTTAATCCTCACAACAGTTTTAAATAGACAGTATTATTGTATCCGTTTTCATAGTATTAAATGACATAATTTTTTATATTTTAAAATTTTTTATTGCTGAATGATTTATTGGTTCTTAGAAAGACAAATTTCTTCATTAGAATCAGATACCATTTAAGAAACAATTCATAACATTTTATTTCTTTGTCTATTAGTATATATTCATGTTATCTACTTTTTTTTCATCTTTGGGGATATTTAACATATTTGTAAGTAGCCATTTATTTTTATTTGATAAGCCATATTATCCTATAACTCAAAATAAGATTAAACTTAAATTTGAAAAATTTTGAACTAGCTATTGTGTTTTCTAAATACTGGCTTAATTAAATTTCTTTTCTTATTTGTTTATCAAAATTGATATTGTCTATCATGTCTTTTTCAAAGACTCAGTTATCAGATTTCTACCTACACTAGTTATTTTTCTTTTTCTATGGTGTTTTTTTTTCCTGGTTTTAATGCTATTATATATCTTTTCCTAGCACTTGCACTTTTGATTTTTCATTTGTTTCCATTTCTAAATGATTCAAACAGAGTTCGTTATGGCTCAGTCATTGAGAAAAATAAATATAATGATCTCAAAGCTAAAGACAAGAACTTTTCTCTATCCCTTGGGCTTTCATAAACTAAGTCCAGAGTTCAAGATGACATAATCCCAGAGCCGTGGCGGTCACCAGAGAGAGACTCAGAACTGCTGTGGGGGCAAGAAGCAAAGTTACTCTGTGAACTGCCTGCCTAGGGATCAGTAACAGAAATTGGACCTGAAGGAACAGGAATCTGGGTCCTGGTGTGTATGGGGTACTGCAGAGCTTCCCACGGTGTGGAGCCTGTATGGGGCCTTGGAGCTGGCATTAAGTGGTTTACAGGCATGGATCACTTGGGGAGAAGTGAGTTCACTCTTGACCCTTATACCTCTCATAGAAATACTCAGATGGGTTTTCACATTTCCTCTATGACATTACATTACCTTTGTATAACCAAGAAAGAGTAGGATCCAGAATCTGAATTTTCTGCAAGTAATGATATCTAGGTAAATTTTCCAAAAAAAAAGTACTGCTTGCTTATGTATCACAATGCTACAAATTTACTTTTAAAATAAATGGACCTCCATTAGCAAAGTGAGTAGATTAAAGACAAGTGTTAAGAACATAATAGTACAGTTGATAAGTAAACACCATGGACATTTGGGAGACACTAGGAGATGTCAGATTAAGGATAACTATCTCTAAAGTCTCACCCAATTTTAAATAATAATGTCAGTAAAGGGACCATTAAGAATAGTTACCTATTCATTCACAAAGGGAGACAGCATTGAGCATCTCCCATTGCTTAGATACAACTCTAAAATCCAGAAATATGGTAATACATGTTCAAGCAAACAAAGTTCAGGGTCTCATGAGCTGGATGACTAGGGAAAGAAAGGAAGGAAGGAAGGAAGAATGCAAGCCAGCTAAAAATGAGAATAAAGAAAAATAAAAGGGAAGACAGAGACAAGAGCTATTTTACATGGGTGGTTGGGGGAACTCTGAAAAGAGACAGCATTTGAACAGATATGGGGATGAAATGAAGAACTGAGGGAAGAAAATTCCAGGCAGAGGGGATAACAATTGCAAAGACCCTGGGGTAGGAGTGTCTTGGGTGTCAAGGAACTGAGAGCAGGCCCTTGTGGCTGAACTGTGGAAAGTAAGGGGGTGATAAAAGGAAGAGAGATCAGGGAAAGGGTAGATGTCCAGGTCGGGCAAGGTCCCATAGATTTGTTAAAGAGTTTGGGTTTTGTTCTGAGTGAGATGGGAAGTCATCGGAGGATGTGAAACAGAGAAGTCACATAGTCTGACGTCTAGTTCTTAATGTTCACTCTGGTTGCTAAGCAATAACAGACCGTTTAGGTAGGGCAAAGATAGAAATGGAGAACCCAGTAAAGAGGCTATTGCAGCAATCTGGATGGAAATAATGGTTGTGTGGGTCAGGGAGGTAGCAGTGAACACAGGGAGAAAGTGGTCTCATTTTGGATTAATTTCAAAGATATAGATCATAGGATTTGTCAACGTATTGAACGTGGCAGTAAGGGAGAGAGGAGTCAGGAAGGTGTCAAGGTTTTGGCTAGAGCAGAGGAGTAGCAGGTTGAGGAGGTGCTGATCAACAAGTTAAATCTGAGAGGCCTGCTAGACACCCAAATAAACATGGGGAGAAGGATGGTGGGTATAAATACACTTAGGATGCAAGGAAAAATTCCCAAATTGGAATAGAAACGGAAATATTTTTAGCATTTGAATGGCATTTAAAATGTGGGATAAAAGGGATTACTTGGAGATGGTGTCAATCGACAGGAAATGAGGCTTAAGGAGTCCCTGGAGCTTCTCAGCAGCCTGAGGTCAGAGGAACGAGCAGGGACCAACAGAGGACACCAAGAGGAGTAAGTAGTCAGGGAAGAGAGGTTTCCGACAAAGTGGTGCCTTGAAAACCAACGAAGAAGGGCATAGCCAACTGTGACCATCTGCTTGTGGCTTCCTTGAGATAGGGCCTGAGAATCTACAGTCAGGTGTAACAAGGCTAACCTTGACCAGAGGAGTCTCAAGGATGTATAGGGATGCAAGAAAGGTATCTTGAGAGAGATTGGGAGGAGGGAACTGCAGGGTGAAGACTTTTGTTAACAACCAAAGGAAACAAATGGGCCAACAGACAGAGGGGAATGTGAGTCAGGGAAAGATTTTCAAAACTGGGAGATGTTTGTGACAGTCATGTGTCGGAGTCCTGCTCCAGAGGGTTCATGGGGACCCGGGAAGGAGGTGTGAGAAGGCGAAGGAAGAGTCGAGACCAGAGTTTCTTCAGGCACTCTGGCAAATTTTCATAAGCCAGATATCATTTATTTATAGAGAAATCACACTCATGAATTAATCACTTTGTGGTTATACAATTATATGCTGACGTCATTTCTTGGTTACAATCACTAGACACAAAAATTCTTATATAACATAATTTCAAAGCTAATGATTAACACATATTGTTTAAAAACGTCAAAACCTAAGGCTTATTTTTGTGTTTATCACCATTACCACTTGCTAAATTCTTAACCTTACTAACTTAACCATATATCTATAAAATTTATGAAACTTATCTTATTCTAAACTAAGAAATCAAAAAATAAAAAAAGTATAAATTTAAACATATGTGATTTTTTACCAAACTCTATCTCTAATGGCTTAACACCTTAAATCTTAACTATCTTAAACAAGCAGTTTTTAAAAGTTAAATAAAGCTGTCAATTCTATCTGGTCTCACAATCTTTAATACAGCAAAAACTGCGCTTTATTTTTTTGACGTACTCATTATATTTATGACATCTGGCTATCTTTTGGGCTTTTGGCATAAGACACCAGGATGGGCTATTACGTTTAATTCTTTCCCATAGGGAAAAGGGTTCATGACAACCCTTTTCATGCTCTGCTTAGTATCATTCACGTTCACCTCAAACTCTACCT
>CAUYQG010247087.1:0-28950 GCA_963574415.1 Tarsius wallacei | reverse complement strand
CGGGCTCAGGCAATCCACTCACCTCAGCCTCCCAAGGTGCGGGACTACAGGCTGAACCACCGAGCCCGGCTGAAATTTCAGTTATTATGAACATTTGAATTAGTAGCTAAAGATAAAATGGTCAATATCCTTCTTCTATTCTCCTTAGAAATCAATTTTTGACTGTATTTATAATCATTCATAAATTTTCTTTAATATTATTTGAAAGTATAGTATATTGTGCTAAGAGTAGAAAGGCAATATATTAGAGTAAATCACAGAGAAGACTAGCAAGTTAACCAGGTAATATTACCATTCTCAATTCTTTGAAAATTTGAAGCAGCATTCAAATTACATTAAATGTATTAGTGCAGTGATCTCTAATCAGAAGATATCTTTTTTTTTTTTTTTTTGAGTTGGAGTCTCACTCTGTTGCCCAGGCTGGAGTGCAGTGGCACACTCACACCTCTACCTGCTAGGCTCAGGTGATTCTTCCACCTCAGCCTTCCAAGTTGCTGGAACTATAGACAGGTGCCATCATGCCTGGTTAATTTTTTGATTTATTGTAGAGATAAGGTCTCGCCAAGTTGCCCAGGCTGGTCTCAAACCCGTGAGCTCTGGCAATCCTCTCACCTCGGCCTTCCAAAGTGCTAGAATTATAGGTGTGAGCCACCTCACCCAATCAGAAGATATCTTTTAAAAACATTCTGGAAGTTAGGTACCAATTTAATAGAGTTTTAAGTAAATGTGAGGCAGGCATATTTAACATCACTTAGACGTAGTAAGGCAGATTTTCTTAGGCAGGTCTAATTTGGAAAGGATAAGTATTCAGACATCTTTCATATCCATTCATGACCTTCACCCAACTGTCCAGGCATAGCAGACCTGAAACACTTTGTGGGTTGGAATGTGAACCTACCAGTACAGAAGCAATAGGGAATTACCCAAAATACAGACATGCTGTGCTAAGAAAAGCCCAAAACTAGTTAGACAGTTACTTTTATAATTTAGAATGTCCTTGTGACTTTAAAGAGATGGTAATCAAAACTCATGACTAGATACTGGCAGCCCTCTAGTTTTAGTTCATGGTTTGCTTAATCATTGTTGTAAAAGTATATATAGCTTCTTGTCAAAGGCAAGCACGTGTCCTTTCTCTTGAGGCATTCACACTTCTCCTTGAGTATGCCTGCTTTTCTTTCTGGAAATTTTGGATTTGCTGTGAAATTATTTTCTGTGGGAAAATCAAGAACCCACAGAGGAACTGCACCCACCTTACCTGGCATCAAATAAACTATACATACTTTATTAATTACTGTGAACATTGCTTGTCTATCTAAGTACTCTAAAGATAGCAATGGAAATCGACGAGAAAGGCAGCATGCAGAAAGAAACAGGTTTCACTGAATAAGAATACTTATTTTGTATTGTAAGTTTACAGAACCATAATACATTCTAATACAATGGGGCCCCAAAAAACCCCAGAATATATTTATAAAATATTGTGTACTTATTCTTACATGTTTAAACTTCAGACACCTTCCAAATACTCTCTGTTTGATGCAATACACCTATCGAGCCTTTTTTTTCCACTGCTCAAATCAGTTTTCGAACTAGTCAATCTTGATGCCTTTTAGTGTTTTCACCTCTTCCACATTGGCAAAATATTTCCTTTTGAGTACTTTTTCTTCCAAGGAAACAAACAAACAAACACAATGGTCTCTTGGGGTGAGACTGAGAAATAGGGAGGATGGGGCATGGGAGTCTCCCAAAAAATAAATAAATAACTAAAGCCAAATGTTGTCTCTCACAAAAACGCTAGCTGGTACTGATGCTGATGGGTTCCTAGACACTAACCTGTGTGGGTATTACAAGGGACCTGCTCTCCAAAAGATAATTCTGATTTTTTGGGTGCTCCCTTTTGTGTATGTCTTTAATGATTTCAAGAGAGCTTATGCTCCATAATCAGAAACAAAGTAGTGTAAAAGAAAACCATACAATAACTGGTTATTATAGTATATTGAATGATTCAGTAAATGAATGAATATTAAATTAGTGTGAATATTTTTCACTTCCACGTGAGCAAAAGTAAATCCTAGTATGTATGCATGCATATTCTCATTTAGAATTGCAGCAAGCATAATTAATAAGCATCTTACTAACTTAAAATTAATATTTTTAACTTCATAGAATGATATAATTCATCATTTCATATCATATTGGCCTGATATTATTCTATAATATATCACAGTAAAGATTGGTGGATGGTCATCAGATCCATTTCCATTTTAATTTATGAATAAGATTGAGCTACTTTTCTAGCATTTCATTTGATTAGATGTTGTCGTATGACTTAATCTAGACCATGGAATGTATGCAGATATATACCACTTTCAAGTCTTCTACATGAGACCCTTTAAGAAGCTTCCTCTTGACATGGTATAAGTGGGCAAAATGATCTTATAAGCCATATGTTGATGAGGGTGCAGCAGAAAGATGGTTTGCTTCCTGAAGTATTGTCATGACTTCAAGAAAGCAGGAACTAAGCTATGTCTTATTTAAGCTGTCATACATTTGCATGTCACTGAAACTAGAATTATACCAAACAGCATAATTTGCAATTGTTTCCTTGAAAAAATAATTCACAAGTAAACAAGCATGTCTCCTATCAAAAATAAATTAAGCTGATTCAATTGACTATAAATTATGCATCTTTCTTGAGAGAAATATAAGGCTGTATTTTCTTTGTTTTAAAATAATAGTTTAGATTAACAGACATTAGTAACATTATGAAATAAAAAGCATCTAAAGTGAATTTGGACAAGAAAAAGCAGGGATTGGCAAGGTAAAAGGGTGAAGAGAAACATAATATTACAGATAAAAGAACAGATGTTTATAATTCCTCATTGAAACTATCAACTTACCTCATAACTGTCTCAGACTGTTTGTATACAAAACCATAATAGTGATAGCCTGGAGGTTAGTAATCTATAAATCTACCACTCTGAACTTTCTTCAAGTTAGTATTTCCAAAGTGTACCTGTCAGAGCACATTATCCCAATTTGAGCAGTCTGAATTTTTACCAAGTTTCTAATCAGTGAGATAAGAGTGTCTTTGCTTACTCTCAAGTGAGTTTAAAATGTTAGAAAGCACTTCAAAAAGGTATTTGCAAAAAAATAATAATAATAATAACGTAGGAAGTACATTCTCAACACACACTGCAATTAACTTTCTTTTACAGCTATGATTCAATGGAAATCGAAGAAAAGGAATTGTAAACACTCAAATCCAGAAAAGTCATGAACATTGTATTCTGCTATTCTTCAAAATGCTTTAGTTTTGTAAAAAAAAAAAAAAATTTATAACAATACCAATTCACAGCCAATTTCTATGAGGGATAACTATAATAGAAAATTTCTTTCAATTGCTCAAGTGGGAAAAAAAAGTATTCTAGTTTTTATGTTACCATTTATCATTTAGTGAAGCTTAAAAAATGAAAATAAATAAATAAGCAAAAAGAGAAAAAGTCTCATATACTATAACTAAAGAAAGATGTTAATACAGTCTTCAACGTGACTTTCTTACGATTATACAAAGTACTGATTTAGTCTTTTGAAAGTTGCCATTAACTTCACTAGGGATATGCTAATACTATGGTCTGGCAGATGGAATGCTAATGCTTGGCAACTAGCTGAGAGGATCCTCAACAAATTGCTTGCTACTTCATTGTGATTTTGAAACATCCTCTGGAGAATAACTGTCATTATACTCCTTAATGGTTACATTATAACTCATAGACTCCGGCACTGTTATTTAGCCAAAACAGCGGGTTATCAGTTAAACTGCTGTGTGAGTTTTTATCATTTGGAAAATTCCAAAAAGCAAATGGATTAAGTACATAAGCAACAACATAAGGACAGATCCCATTCCCCTATTGATGACTGACTCTTACCTACAAACTAAAGTGTTGAGTTTGCATTTGTATTTGATCAAGTCATTCACCTTACGTATATGTACACAATAACTTGCATATTTACCAAAATGGTGACTCTAAGACATATCTTTTAAACCCTCTACTGGCAAAGTATCAATATCTAATGAGCTGATTATTCAGGAAAAGCAGCTGTCTAAGCCACCTAGCAACTCTAATTAGTTGATATGTGTGACTGTGCTGGTTTCATGCAATATCAGCATATCCTGATTGCTCAATAATTATTAAAATCAATTATGAGTACTGGGAAAAGCAAAATGAAGAGGTCATTACTGGGACAGCCGATGATTTGAGGAGCTATTTTAGGCAAATTCTGAAGTAATTACAATGTGCATATAGAAAGAAAGCAAAGGATATGGAAACTTCCAGATCAGTGGAGACAGCCAGTAGTGTGCTGGACCCAGCTCCTACCAGCTTGTGAAAGCTGATTGATAAATTTTCAGGAACTTTGCAAGCCAGTTGGTTAAATACCACTATTTTAAAAACACATTACATAAGCTCACAATGAAATAAATTCTACTAAGATTGTAGTAAATACTCAAAACTCATCACTTCCTAATTATTTTACTACATTTAACTATTATCTATGTCTATTATATTTGTAAGGCAGAAATATTGTATAATGGTATTCAACTGTGTACTTTTCTTTCCAACTCTGAATTCAAGGATGACTCATTGATAGCTTGGAACTGGCCATAGTGAGTGGATTTATATCACAGAAATAAGCAAATACTGTAGTTTGGTATTTAGATTACTTGAGGATCATCATACTGCTTTAAACCTATAGGGCTATTTCATATCTCTGTAAGCAAACACAAATTTTGCCTGCAAATTCTGAGTTGACAAATACATTAAAACTCATAAGTTTCACAAGTATTGTAATAGTCAACAGTTATATCACTGAATTTACATCAGAAATTATTATGTGGGGCATAATGCTTGTTTATTTAAACACAGATCTTAGATTTTTTTTTCCAACTAGCTTGAATTTTATCTAATAACTATTATAAAATAAAAGTCCATTAAAAGATAAAAGCTGTACTTGGAAGACAGATAAATTCAAATAAATTTCACAAATGGGAATAGCACCAACCACTTGTTTTGTCGTGACAAAATGTTCATTAAAATATAGCAGGACAACTTAGATAGCTAAAATTGACATAAAAGTATAATGTGGAGTAATACTTCTTCAGTAGACTGATAAAAATTCTTCAAACTTTATACTAAGCTATTAACCTTTTTTTCTTTTTCACTAACCCTAATTATGATTTTAAATTGTATCAATTGAACCAGTAAAAAAAACTAAATTTCTTCACAATTCTTCTTGAATATTGTTATAGAAAGCCTGATTTATTTCAATGTTATTCTGGTTATTATCTTAGTCACCATCTCTCTATCTATAGCTTGTGAAAGAAAGAATCATATTTTTGACTTGCTGTTAAGTTTAATTATCAGGTAGAATTGCACTTACTGCAAGTGTAAAAATCCTTGCAAGGTTAGCCTACTCTTGCACTCAAAGGAACATTGTCATTGCCCCAGCCTTGTTCTGAAGACTGCTGGATCTTCTCTTAGCAACGCTTCCCCCTCTACTCTGTTGGGTTATCTTCATTTGCAAAATTAATTCTGAACTAGCCTGGTCAATACTATGTTGTTTATTTTCTCCCAAATGATTTGTACCTTAGTAAAAGATAACCAATCAGATGTCTGCTTTGCACATACAAAGCTGTTCTCCCTTAACCTTTTTCTTTGGCTACTAGTAGAATTTTTTACATTGTTTAAATTCTTTGTCTATGTTAATTTTTTCCAAAGTAAACACTACAGACTAGAATCTATTTTGGAAAAGAAAAACAAAAAAGTAAAGGGCCCAGGCTTTTTAAGCATCTAAAACTAAGAATATGAAGCAGCCAGTGTTCTAACATTTCAACAAGCATTGCCTTCCAAAAGTCTTTTAGAAATGTAATTTAAAATACCACTACTGTTTATATCCTTTTGAAATAATCATTATAATTATGTTGTATATTAATAATAAACAAATTGACTTTAACTCAATTCATTGACAATGGAATCATCCTATTTCATCCACCCACTCTCAACATTTTTTTGCTCCAACTTTACACAGGACTACAGAATCTTTTACAGAAAACTGCATTGTTTCAGCGCAGTGTTATTTTGAAACCAGAGATAGGAATGCAAAACAAGTCTATTTAGAATGGATTGTCAAAACAACATCTGGTTTTGACAGATTTTGCTTAAATTGCTGATTGTTCAGCATCTTAAAATACTTTCCTCTTAGTATTTCTTTTTTTTTTTTAACAAACATGAACTTTCCCACTAAGACATATCATAAATAAATAAAATCCAATCTATTCTGACCTTTTAAAATTGTGAATTAATTCAAAGATCCTTAAACAGAAGAAAAAGAACTCTAGACCATATGCCTATTACACAGGATCTAAATACTTTGAGTCTCAAATTTGGGAATCTGTTCTTTTTTCCTACATGAATGAATCTGGTTTAAAAACGTGTGTGTGTGTGTGTGTGTGTGTGTGTGTGTGTGTGTGTGTGTGTGTGCATTCACTTTTTATATTAATATTAATTTATTGAAACACAAATATCAGATAAATACTATACTATGCTATAATCATACTATTAACTCACTAACAAAATATATGTTGCTCACTATGTACCATAACCATTAAAAACATGCAAAATTTTGATGCATTTAATTCTCTGAACCATACATACATGGAATAAGTCAGTATCCTCATAGATGGAAAAAAAAGGATATATACAGAGCCATGATAAAATGATTTAACCTTTTTGCTACGTGAAATTAGTTCATTCACACATATATTGTCCAAAAAAACAATATTTGCTATATTCTGATTCAGCACCTAGATACAAAGATGATAAGGAACAAACAAACCCTTACTCTTTACTGCTATGAGCTGAATTGTGTCTCTCACCAAATTCCTGTGTTGCAGTTCTAACCCCCAGTACCACAAAATGTAACTGTATTTGGAGAGTAAGAAGGAGGTCTCTAAAGAAGTAATTAAGTTAAAATGGGATCATGAAGCTCATCCTAATTTAATATGACTGATGGACTTGTAAGACGATATTAAGACTCAGACAAAAGCAGAGCAAAAACTGTGGGAAGACAAAAGACAAGCCAGTGGTCTATAAGCCAGGGAGAGAGATTTAAAGAAACCAACCTTGCTGACATCTTCACCTCAGACTTTTAGCCTCCAGAACTATGAGAGAATAAGTTTCTGTTGTTTAAACCACCTAGTCTGTGGTATTTTGTTTTGTAATCTTTAATACAGATTTGAAGGTGAAGTGTCTTAATATTAAGGTCCTAAAGTAAAGGAAACACCACCTAGACCCAAAAGCTGCTCGTGAATAGGTATTATTCTCTGAAAGAGTCTATTTCATAATATTGTTAGTGGTGGGCTTGGGGAACATCACCTTAGTGAGCAAGAGAGAGACATCATTCCCCAGTTAGACCCAGTACTCTGTAGTGTCTAACTCCTTGGGGAATTGGTGGTCTCTTCTCAAAGAGTGTGATAATTGACCCATACCTAGGACCAGGCTCTTGATGCCTTTGCAGGACAGAATTCAAGTCACAGAAAGTAAAAGAAGGAGCTTTAGCTTAACCCAAAAGTACACACTCAAGAGAGGGGATTACAGGCAATCTCCAAGAGGGAGATGCTCTGAAGGGTAGGGAGTGCTTTAATCTATTGTTTTTGTGTGTCTATTTTATGTCAGTTACAAGCCATAAGAAGTTTGTGTCAATTTCATACTAGTTAAAAATCATAGAAAGTTTTTAACTGTTTAACCTCTGAATCAATAATTTTCCATTCCTCCCAGGCATAAGCTAGCTAGCCTGTCTCGATATTGTCTCTGAATCTTAAAAGACTCTTGAGTAAATTTGTGCATTTTGTGTGGTACTAACTTCTGGAGGCCATTGATTTACTATAGTATTATTTAAAGCATTAAATATTTCCAAAACTGTTTAATTTGTTATGTTGTTATCCGCATAATGGTGAGTTTGGTCACTGGGTTGTGACAGTCTGATGATCATAACCAAAAAGGTTATGAAAGGGATTTTATTACTTGTGACAAGTAAGAACACTGAAGATGATGCCCAAAGCAGTTTCTCTTCTAACAAAGGTGAAAATAGGTGCTTTTTTAGACTGGTTGGCTGAGTTGTATGTAGAGATACAGTAAAGGCAGCACAGGTACAGTTAATTATTGTGCTTCACATATTGCTTGTACAGAAAATGGCAAATAAGCTCCTCTCTGGGTGGGGTTTTTGGTATGGTAATATGATTAGAAATGCTGCAGGTGGGAAAATGAGTAAGGGTAAAGTGGAAAAGCTGTGTCACTGGAGAAACATTTGTGCACTTCACAATCCTGAGACACAGGTCTACTAAAAATGGAGACTTAATCAGGAGAGTATAGAAGGCTCCCATTTCCCCCATATCACATTATCACACCAACATGCTCCCATGGAATCACAATGGGTTCAAAAGCTGAAGTAGCTGTAAGACACAGACTTTCTTTGAGGAGGGATACTTAGGAAAGGAAGAACACAGGCAAAAATGAACACACTAAAGGAATCTGAAGACTCTAGAAGCTCTGGCTACAAAAAACACTAAATGCAGCTCAACTTCTAGCCAGTTTGATATAATAGGTCAGTTCAAACTACTGACCTATTTTCCTCAGTTTATATTTCCCAGTAAAACATGTCTGGCTTTTAAGAAAAGCAAGCAAGCAAACAAAGAAACAAAAACCATGAGGCATGTCAAAAAGTGAGATAAAACACTGAAGAGACAAAGCAATCATCAGAATCAGACTCGCATATGACACAGATAATGGAGATATCAGACAGGAAATTTAATATAGCTACGACTAGTATACTAAGAATGCTCAAGGAAAATGTAGACAGCATGCAAGATGGATAGTTAATGAAAGCAGAGAAATAGAAACTCAAAGAAAGAATCAAAAGAAAATGCTAGATAAATATTTAAGATAATGGGTATTTGAAGAACACTGATTTGATATTTACAAATTATGTCAATGTATTAAATTATCATATGTACTGTGAAACTATGGGCATCTATTGTGCATCAATAAAAGGAAGGGAAAAAGGTTTTAAAAAAAAGAAAATGCTAGAAATCAAAATACTGTAACAAAAATGAAGAATGCTTTTCTTGGGTTCATCAGTAGACACACAGTGAGCTTCAAGGTAAGTCAATAGAACCTTCCCAAATGAAAAAGCAAAGAGAAAACAGATTTTTTTTTTAAATGAGCAGAATTTTCAAAACTGTGAGATAATTTCTGAGGGTGCAATGTATATGCAGTAATACCAGAAGAAGGAACAAAAAAGAACAGAGAAGAAGAAATATTTCAGATAGAAATGGCTGAGAACTTTTAAAAATTAATGACAGACACTAAACCACAGATGCAGCAGGTTCAAAGAACACCAAGCAGAATAAAGACCAAAAACTCCACAGGTGAGCATATCATATTTCAACTGAAGAAAACTGAAGAAAAAGAAATTCTTCCAAGAAGTCAAAGAAAATATAATTCTCCACCTATAGAGAAAAAAGGATAAGAATTATAAAGGACGCCTGTGCTATAATTAAAAATATTTTTGGTCTTCATCACCAGTCCCTGGCACAGAGCATCTAAAATCACTGGAATTTCCTGAGTGATAAGAATGACTTTGTTATGTTAATGGGGTTACATGTTTATATTATCTATATACACAAATATACATGTATTTATTTGTATATAAATATATATACAAATGTATATTTGTACACAAATGTATAGAAATATATATACACACACTTTTTAAACATATTTTTTATTTTAAAATTGTGAGGTACAGTTAAGGGTTACGTATACAAATATGCATCATTCAGGCACCCTTGTTGATAAGGGGTGTCCCCCGTCCCCAGACAGATATTGACTACTGTTAATCCCGCCACCCTTGCCCTCCCTGTCCCCCCCCCATAGATTCCCACCACTGTCAATCCTTTTCTTATAGTATTACGATAGATGTTTAAGGTCCACTTATGAGTGAGAACATGTGATACTCAGATCTTTGTTTCTGTGAGAAATCACTCAGTATTATAGACCATAGTTCCATCCAGATTGCTGCGAAATTCATGATTTTGTTGTTTTTTATAGCTGTGTCGTATTCCATCGTGTATATGTACCACATTTTTTTAATCCAGTCCTCTTTTGATGGGCAGCACGGTTGGTTCCATGTTCTTGTTATTATCAATGCTGCGATAAACATACGTGTGCAGGTATCTTTTTCATAGAGTGATTTGAGTTCTTCAGGGTATATTCCCAGTAGGGGGATTGCGGGGTCATATGGGGGGTCGATATTTAGAGCTTTTAGGAATTACTACACTGCTTTCCACAGAGGTTGCACTAGTAGAAGGGTTCCCTTTTCACCACATCCTCTCCAGCATCTGTTATTTTTTTAGTTATTGATAATGGCCATTCAAACTGGAGTTAGGTAGTATCTCAGTGTAGTTTTAATTTGCATCTCCTTGATGATTAGTGAGGCTGAACGTTTAACCAAGTCTTCACCCTTCCCCCCTTGCTATTTGAGTCTGGTTTTTTACATCTACTGCCTGTGGCCTGAATGTGACAAAAATATATGTATTTGAATAAACATTGTTTTATAAAGGCTGCATGTATATCTGAATAAACATTGGCCTTTTTAAACAATATATTCAGCAGTTTATACATTTTTCCATGACTCAATATATTTGGAGGCTCTTCTTTGGCAAACTCTGCACATGATTTATGATGACTACAGGAAATCAGACTGATTATCATACACGCTCCCTGTTTTGTTTTGTTTTGTTTCCTGAAGGCTATATATGCAGTCCGATAATACAATCGGTTCAAATAATAAATGCAGTCAAAATTAAATATGGCTGTCTAAAATGTGAGCCTTATCCTGACATATTTACCTAAATTGGAGACATTCAAAGTAATGTATCCCAAGTTTTTCATGCTAGTTCCAAAAGTAAGTTTGAAGAGCAATCATATTAGGGTTTAAGAGAAGGCACTTTGGCAGTGTCTGCCAGACCATGTTCTGCACCATGCCTTTGGGAGCATGCTCCCACGATCAGGTTTATACTATATGATCATACCCCTTTACAAGAAGTGACCCTCACAGGGACAAACAGACACCCATCCATGCAGCCTGAGATCAAAATATGCAAATTAGAAAATTTTGAGATGGCTGCTTTTTATCATGTCAAAGAGAAGCTGGCAAATTTGATCAGCAAAACAACAATAATAACAACAAACGACCAAAAAAGTTGGCACAAGAAAATGTATTTTCTCAGTTGTTAAAGAGAATTTCTGATTCATTGCTTAGTCCTGGCCATTTCCCTAGTCTGATATACCCTAGCATAATATTGGGACTCATAAAAATGATACTCCAAAGTGTGGCATTTTGACATGCTGAGTACAATTGATTCTTGATCAATGGAGGTCTAATAGGAGGGGTTAAGAAAATTGGGCCCCTGCACAGTCAAAGATTTGTATATACCTTTTGACTCCCTCAAAACTTAACTACTAATGGCCTACTGTTGACCAGAAGCCTTACCAATAGCATAAATAGTCATTTACCACATATTTGGTATGTTATATACAGTATATAAAACATTCTTACAATAAAGTAGGCTAGAGAAAAGAAAATGTTATTATGAAAATTATAAAGAACAGAAAATATATCTACTATTCATTACATGGAAGTGGATCATCATAGTCTTCATTATCATCATGTTGAGTAAGCAGAGGAGGAGGAGGAAGAGGAGGGACTGGAATTGCTGTCTCAAGGGTGGCAGGGGCAGAAGAAGCAGAGAAGGTGGAAGTGAATCAGAAGAGGCAGGTATACTTGGTGTAAACTTTATTGAAAAAAATCTGCATATAAATGGACCCTCACAATTCAAACCTGTGTTGTTCAAGGGTCAAGTGTATTTTCCACTAAAAAGGCAGCCTTGGAACCAAAGTCTCTCTGATCTTCTCCTACCCACCCCACCCCCCCTTCTCATCTTCTGCCGCTCCACTTCTCCTGAAGCATAGAGACAGACTTTTTCTGAAGTTCCTTTATCTGACTAAGGAAACTTCCTCCAGAATAAATGCAATTGTCTTGGGCACCATTTATATAATCTTATCAAGGAAGATGAACTCTCAGGAAAGAAGACTAGAGTTGACACCACACCTGGAGCCCAGAGGGTTTGTTCCAGGATATTGTCTGTTCTTTGAGGTCATTTATCTCCCCTACAAATCATTTACTCTTTCTCTAAAATTCTCCTCATCCTTCACTTCCCTCTTTTCTATGAAGAGAATATTCAAGCTTGAGCTATCTGTTCTTCATTGAGTCCTCATACTTTAATATGAGAGTTCTTTGAGTCCTCATACTCCCATTCCCATGGACACATAGTAAATTTATATGCTGCCTCTTCTGTTTATCTGTCTATTGTCAGTTTCTTTCAACAGACTCAATTATGGACCCTTCCAGAGAAAAAGTGTTATCTTTCCTACAATGAGAAAATAAATCCTGACTTTATTGTTTAAAGTAATTTAAATTATCAATTTGTTGCCAAAGTATTTTGATAAACCTTATCTTCATAGTTTAGGTAGTGATTTAGAATATTGCCATCAAAATGTAGTTCATAGACAGATACGAATGCAAGAAATGTTTGTTACTGTCAGTGATGACATGAGGAGAATGTGCCAGATTGTAAACGAACTAACGACTTTTAATATTTTTTTAATGGCAAAACTTTTTCAAAAAGGAAGTGGTAAATTGATTTATATTCTAGCACATGCTCTGATATAGTCTGGATGTTTGTATCTTCCAAATCTCTTGTTGAAATATGATCCCCAATGTTTTTGGGTCATGGGGGCAGATCTCTCACGAATGACCTGGCACCCTCCCAGCAGTAATGGGTGAGTTGTCACTCTATTAGTTCACAGGGAGGTGGTTATTTAAAAGTGTCTGGTCTGTCTCTTGCCCATTTCTCACCATGTGACAGGTTTATTTTCCCTCTCCTTCAGCCATGATTGTAAACTTTCTGAAGCCTCACCAGAAGCAGATGCCAGCACTGTGATTCTTGTACAATCTGTAGAACTGTGGGCCAAAATATATCTTTTTACAATAAATTACCTAGCCTCAGGTACTCATTTATAGCAAGACAAAATGGACTAATACTTGATCCTTATCACCTTGCAAACCTAGAGTAAACAGATCACACGAAAAAACTGAATTATTAAAACTGCCTCACTAAGAAAAGTCCAGGTCCAGATTTCTTGGTAAAGTCTATCAAAAAGAAGAATAGAAGAATTCTTCAGATTCTTCTATAAGAGTGAGGAAGAGGAGACTGACTCCCAGCCTCTTCTACAATGACAGCATTGCCTGGTACAAAAGCCAGAATAAAAGATTACATGAAAAGAAAAACTGTAGATGTAATCATTCTCAACAAAACATTAGCTAATCAAATCCAGCGACAGGTAAAAAAGATTACATACCAAAGCCAACTGAGACTTCTCCTAGTTATGTAAAGTCAGTTTAAGATCCAAAAATATCAATGTGTGTAACACACTATGTTAAATAAAAAATATAGAAATCCATTTCTTTAGACTAAGCTTCTATACTAAGTCCCAACAGACCAAGCTAAAAATCAAAATGTAGTCACCAAATCCAAACCAACTCATTGCCTGCCATTCCAGGAAACCAGGAGAAATAGCCAATTTTTCAAACAGGCCAGTTTAAAAACTTCAGGAGGCATGATAAAGTTCCCTCTGCTTTAATCCTTACACAGAAAAGGTAGCTTAAAGTAATAGGATGTTAACTAATCAGTTATTTTTCTACTATTCTGTCTTCATGTTTTCACATTACAATATATCTTAGAAACGACCTATACGCACTTTGTTCTTTGTTTCTGCTTTCTATCATCCTTTTCTGTTCAAAAAGCCAATCCTTTCTGTTTAGCTCATTGAAATGTATTCTATATTATCTAATAAAATATTGGCTGATTCTGGAATTACAAATAAAGCCAACTGAGATCTTTAAACTAAATTTGTTGTAATTTTGCCCTTTGACAATCGTATTGGTAAAATTAAGGACAAAGCCACATGATCATCTCAATAGACAAAGGAGAATATTTGACAAAAATCTGACACTCATTTATGATAAGCTTTCACCGAAAACTAGAAATAAAAGGGAATTTTGTCAAATTGATAAAGGGTATCTGTGAATAAATATAGAGCTAGTATATTTAATGGTAAAAGACTGAATGTTTTTCTTCCAATATCAGGAACAAGGCTAGGTCCACCCTAACCACTTTTATTAAGGATTGTACTGGAGTTTCTAGCCAGTACAACCAAGTAAGAAAAATAAATTACATGCTTCCAGGTTGGAAAGGAAGATGTAAAGCTGCCTGTCCTTATTCACAAATGACATGATCGTATATATAGAAAATTCTAAGAATATTCATGCAATCTCCCCTCCCCCAAGTCCATATACATACAAAACTATCTAACCTGCAGGTTCAGCAGATTTTCAGGACAGAGGATCAATACACAACTGCTTATAGTTCAGTTCCTCAAAGCAGCACTAATAAGTTGCCACAGACCACGTTGTTCAAAAGTGTTTTCAAATAAGATGTACAAATTAAGAGTTCATTCTGTTATCTATTAGTTTCAAGAAAATTTCTGGATGTTACATTTGGGAATTTTCTATTTTAATCATAAAATTCAAGCCATGCATATAATTTCTGCTAGTTTTATTTACATAATTTTAATTTAAAGATGTATGTATATATAACATAAAAGCCAAATAAATAAAGAGAAATAAATGGGAAAGTTTATGTTTGTTTTTTATTTTATTTATATATTGACCAATAAAAATTTTCATATTAATCATGTACATGTTGTTTTGAAATAAATGTACATTACAGAAGAGCTAAATTAATCTATTTAATGTATACATTATCTCACATAATGGGAATTTTTTATTATGAAGTATAATAACAATGCTATTTGCTATTAACTAGCAATTGTCTATAATTCAAAGAGTTCTTGCTAAAATTTTTAATTGGTGTTTAAAATCAATTCATTATTTTTATATTTAGAGAACTAGCACTTTCATGAAGAATCAATGTAGGGTTTATATGGAAGAGAGTTTTAAGAGGACTAGCCTCTGCCACCATATATACCTACCCAGTGTCTGTAGCCTCCACGCACACACACTTGCTCAACAGCTTTTCCCCAAAGTCAGCATATATTGGGAAGATCCACTTTTATTTTCTCTACAACTGAAGAAAAGTTGACCTAGTTGTGAATCAAATAAATGAATATGTTTTAATTTAGTGGAAAGAAAATTTAAAGGTGCTATATTAATTCATAGGTCAGTTTTAAAGTGAAAGGAAAAATATATTCAATAAAAATAATATTTTATAGTTGTATCTTATACACAATATAATTTTGTAAATTATAATACTTTCAGACAAATGAAAGTTCTATTGGTTCCATTAACTAGACATTTAATTACTTTTTGCTGATTTCCTGGGATACACCAGACATTGAGATAGTGAAGAAATGAAGCAGGCATAGTTAGGGCATTCTTAATCTGTTTGAAAAGTTGTGAAAAAAAATCAGTACCTACAATACCATATAGTAAGTGCTATAGTATAGAAATAAATAAAACATAATAGGAGCTGAAGTAAAACCAAGAATGAGTACCTAACGTCCTTGTAAGGAATATTCAGGAAGGTTTGGCAATATTGCAAGAGATAAGAAAACTAGAACTAAGTCTACAATAAGAAATTGTTAGTCAAGTAGATGTAGAGGAAGATTATTTCCAGAGAGAAAAAGCAGAACATGGGAAGACAATGAAGTAACCACACTGACTCCAGCCCTTTAAACTAGACCTACTCATGTCCTTAATGGCGCAAAAGAGTGATTTACAAACACCAATCATTTTCTTTTTGCTTTTTGCTTTTTGTTATGTTTTGTTTAAGCTGTGGTGGGGTACTAGTCAGGATTGGATACATAAGTAGCTTAGGTACAGGTAAAGTTTGGAGCCTTCCATTGGACCTCACTTTGCATGGATTAGGATCAGGCACCCTTATTGATATTATGTGACACCCTCCCCCGACCCTCTGGCAGTGTCCCACTACTGCCAATCCCTTTTTTGTAGTATTATGATAGGTGTTCAGAGTCACTCATGAGTGAGAACATGTGGTACTCAGTTCTTTGTTTCTGTGATAGATCACTGAGTATGATAGACTACAAATCCATCCAAGTTGCAGTGAAGTCTGTAATTTTGCCCTTCTTTATGGCTGTGTAATATTCCACCATGCATATGTGCCACATTTTAAAAAATCCAGTCCAGTTTCTTTCTCTTTTTTGAGTTGAAGTTTCACTCTGTCAGCCAGAATGGATGCAGTGACACACTCCCGGCCACCGCAGCCTCGACCTGTTGGGCTCCAGGAATCCTTCCACCTCAGCTTTCCAAGTATCCGGAACTACAGGTGCAGTGCACACTACCATGCCCAGCTAGTTTTTTATTTATTATAGAGATGAGGTCTCGCCAAGTTTCCTGGGTGGGTCTCAAACCCGCGGGCTCAAGCAATCCATTCAAATAGGCCTCCCAAAGTGCTGAGCCACGGAGCCAGGCCCTGTCCAGTTTCAATGGGCAGCACGGTTGGTTCCATGTTTTGGTTTTTGTCAATAGTGCTTCAATAAACATGTGTGCTCAGGTTATCTTTTATGTAGAATGATTTGAGTTCCTTCAGGTACATTCCCAGAAGGGAGATTGCTGGGTTGTAAGGAAGGTCAATTTCTAGTTATTTCAGAAATTGCCACACTGTTTTTCATAAGGGTTGATTAGTTTGCATCCACACCACAGTGTAGAACCATTCCCTTTTCTCCACATCCTTGCCAGCATCTGCTGTTTTTTCATTTTATTAATGATGGCCATTCTTTCTGGGTTTAGGTTATATGACAACGTGGTTTTGATTTCAGGCAGAACATTTTTTCATGTGTCTGATGGTTGCTCATGTATCTTCTTTTGAGAAGAGTCTAGTCATGTCTTTTGTCCATTTTTTAGTAGGACTATTTGTTTTTTTTCCTTTTGGCCTGTTTGAATTCCTTGTAGATCCTGGATGTTAGACCATTGTCAGATATACAGTTGGCAAATATTTTTTCCTGTATGGGCATCTGGGGTTTTAATGAGGAATTTGTTGCTTTTTCCAGTTTCCATCAGGGTGCCTCCTGCATTTTCTAAACACCAATCATTTTCATGGTCATCAAATTGGATCTTTCTGGTGTGTTCCAGATAGTTCTTGTTCTGATTATCTCTTTACTTCTCCATGAATTATTGGTCCTATTTTGCATTTGCCTCAATCTTTAAATCACTTTATTTTCCCTTATTGTTCATGTTGGCCAAGAAAATTGACTCCTCAGAACCCAATTCTAGCACTGTTGAACACCCCAGCCAAGCTTCTATTAACATCCCCATGAGAAAAGTGGTGACAGAGAAATTGGGTGTGTGAGGAGGAAGAAACTACAAGAAAAGCAATATACTTGACTGGAAAATTTGGAGAATGTGAGGCTGTACCCAGGGATGAAACTGGTAAGGTAGACTAAAACCCAACATTAAATATCATTGATTTATATGATAGAGTTTCAACCTAATCCTGAATGAAATGTGGTTGGATTAGAAACGAAGAAAGTGCATATGTCATACTAAGGAATATAATAGTTGCGCTTGTGTTTCTGGAAGATAAGATGGAGGAATATTTAGGGAAGAATGAGTCTATTTCAATAGATTAAGAAGATAAGAAAGAACATTTAGGAAGTGACATTGACATTTAATGGAAGAGACAGGAATTTAGTATTAGTCTCTTTTTCTAAAGAATTGGGACTAGCATTCACTTTTTCTCCTCTTAATATTATGTATTGATTTTCTACCTATTACCATGTTTGAGATTCAAGGGAGGTTTAACACTAGCCACATGAAAATGTGAATTTCTGGCTAAAAAGTCTTTCTCTGGTTCTTATTCCACATATCATCTTGGCTAGACCCTGAGCTGGACAAAATGGAACCTCGAGGATATCTTTTACATTTTTCTTCTTAGACTAGAATAATCACTACCATTATATTATACCTCTGTCTCTCATCCACAACTCCAATCTATTCAATTGTCTAGAATTTGTATGTTCTTCTACACATGTGCCTTATTTTCCAGATTTCTGACATTGGTGAACACTCCTGATCATTTGCTTTGTTGTTGTTGTTGTTGTTTTGTTGTTTATTTGCTTTTCTATATGTCTACTCAAAACTGAAGTAATTCTTTCAGGAATTATAATAATTTGTAAGCAAATTCTCTATTTCCTTCTATGTAAGAGATCTCTATTTTTTGCATGTTGTTAGGTTTAAAAGTTATTCCTCAGAATTGGGAAAACATTCATATAATCTATATTTAATATAGTCTAGTATATGACCGTGACTGATACCTATCTGAATTCTCTCTTTCCCCCTCTCCCTTCTGTCTCTTTCTCCCCCATCTCTCTCTCTCTCATATATATATATATATATCACAAAAAATGATTTTCTGTTTTCTACAAATGATTTTGAGATTTTTCTTTTTTTTCTTAAAATTCTAAAATTGTATAAATAAATAATCCTACTTGACTTTCTGAATGGACTTTTTATAGGCTCATGTCTTTCATCAGCTCAAGATATTTTAAATTTTAAATAGGTTATTTTGCTTCTTGTTCTTTCTCTTCCTTTGTGGCATCTATTAAGAGAATTTTGAAATCAATAGACCTGTCCTTATTGACTAACTCTTTTTCATGCCTTTCATTTTGCTGTTGTTTTATATACATTTTTATATTTTGAAGGAATGCTTCGTTTTTTTTTTTAATAATTAAATGAGGTCACTAAAAACTCTTTATCATGCACTAAAAACTCCTTATCATGAAAACATGTAATCCAAGTTTAGAAATAATCTGTAAATGTGAGGTCCCTGGCTTTAAAATTATTATTTTGATTGTAGTTTGCTTGGTCATAGACAATAAAATATACTTTCACCGCCAATGGGTTTAGGGCATGGTAATAAATTGAAATATATTAATTAATTTCTTTGTAAGAAAATTATATTTCTCTTTAAATTTGTGCATTCCCCCATACCCCCTTTAAGCAAACTAAGATCTCCTTATTTTTGTATCATGCTGGTTGTTTTACAATTAAGTCATTTATTAGAAATCATATACCTTTCAAATTTCTTTTTGCAGGTTTTAAAAATGTATGTATTTTTGATTATTAAATATTTTAGAAGTGAATTATAATCCACTGGAAGATATATTCTACCCAAAGAAAAGAAGTCCTAAAGACAATCCAAAATCAATTAAACTGTCTACATTTTGTGAAATAAATACATTATAAGTGCAAATGAAAAGTTACTTCCATTAGTGATATGCACAATAAATACAACAATGAAATTAATTAAGTAATAATTATGAGACATCTCAGACTTTGAGAACTTGCTTTAATTAAGCAGAAAGTCAAAAGGAAATTAAACTACATGTTTTATTTGAGAAATAAATAGTATATTCCAGACCCAACACTTTTATGGCTCTTGTAGATCCTGAGTGTTTTTTTCTGAATAAGAGTAGAACCAATTAAAACACTTTCAGAACAGCGTAACATTTTTATTTGGCCTATGACATATACATGCACAATTTTCATAAGCAGTCAGGGGCTTCTATGAGTATGCAAGCTGTATAACACATGGGTATTGAAACTTTTAGCAAAATAAATGAACTACTTTACCTCCTTGAAGAAGAAAAGTATTATTTTAATACACTATAAAGTAATATCACTTTAAATTAGAAAAAATCCTATTCAATTTCTGCAAAGGCAGTTTACTTATTCTAGGCTACATAATATTTTGCAAAGGTCTTCAATACCAATATCTAATAAAGACACATTATAGGAAAGATTCTCTCTCTCCTCTCTCTCTCTCTTTCTCTCTCTCTCTCTCTCTCTCGCTCTCTCTGAGTGTGTGTGTGTGTGTGTGTGTGTGTGTGTATACTTTATCTTCCTCAAATGGTCAAGGTTCTATCATGTGAGATACAGTTAAAGAAGTTGCAGGAGCTTGGTCAGAAGAAAGGACTTCTATAAACACAATAATTGTATTTACAATTATTGAAGGGCTGTTTAATGAAAAGGGTACCAAATAGTCAAGGGGAAAAAAACACCGAAACGGGAGAAATAAATGAGAGATACTTTTTTGCTAAGTATGAGAAAGGTATAATGTGAGCATGTCAATCCCTGGGAATGTTCAGACAGAGGAAGGAACACCAAATTTTAGGAACCAAATGCCGGGAACATCTTTCAGACAATTAATAACGGAAAGTTCATTCAAATAACATTCGAAATATTTTCCAGTAAGATTCTGCAGATCATGGCACAAAGGAAAGGACATGCATAGCTCATTTGGCAGGTGGATAGTTAAAATGGACTATTCAAATAAAATTTAAAAATAAAATGGCCCTGCCCCTTCCCTTGTCATTGTCCCTTCCCTTCTAGTTAAGCAAATACTACCATTGTTTAAAATCTGTTCTAGATCATTGAAGATTTTCATTCCCAGCTGACTTGTAATTATCTTAATATTATTTACTGAAGTGTATAGTTTAGGCCTTAGAAACATCTTTTCAGAGCCTTAAGAAACTTTCTCATCTGTGAACTTCTACCAAACACATTACCAGGCAGATTCAGTTATCCTAATGATCTACCACATTCTGTTCCATCTCACTTTTATAATACTTATCACATTTCATTTTAATTTGTCATTTACATGTCTGTCTCCTCCACGGAACTGGGGGTTCCTTGAAAGCAAAAGCATTGTTTTGGTATGATTGTATACTCAGTGCCTAGCAGTGTGCATGGCACATTGTGAATCTCCAGTGAATGTTTGTAGACTAATTAAGTCAGTGCTTATATTAGTTACTAAATAAATAATGATATCTTATCTGGTATCTTAGAGTGCTAGTCTTAAGGGCTGAAATTCTGTCTTATATGTCTGTCATGGTACTTACAGCTTTTGTTAAATTGCATAACAAATACTAATATTGCTACATTACAATTTAACTGTTAGCTTGTCTCCAATGTGTTTGTTACATTACAGCACCATGTCATGCTATATCATGTTCTGATTTACATGCTTTACAGGTACACCTACACAAAATGAAGTAAATTGAGAATTTATTATTTATAAAATCATTTTCACTTATTGTATTTCCCAGTTTTAAAATTGATTATGTATTTTCCAGTTTCCTAGATATCCACACATACAGGGAAAATAAATTAATAATCAAGTGACCATGACTCTATTGCTTCCATGATATCATTCATTCATCACTCACTCAGCAAACATTTATCCAATATGCACTTTGCAAAAAGTTCTTTAGTAGCAGCTGCTAAGGTTAGGAAGGTAAAACTTTTTCTTTTTCTTATGTAAAAATAGCACTAGTAAGAACTAACATATTGAAGTACTTAATCTTGTCAGTCAAATTAAATTTTCAAAGTAACTGAATGAAGGAAAGCACATCCCAGCAGTACAGATGTGGAAACTGAGGCTTGGAGACAATTAGGCACCCTGTGCAACATCCCGCACCTGGGAGGAGCTGCAGTTAGGATTCTTGCCTGGACAGGCTGGCTCTGCAGCTGACTTCACAGAACTCCCTGGTGACCTCAGGACCCAGCTTCTTTCATCAAGGAGCCTCTCTATCGCTCCAGAGCACCTATTTCCCTGAACCACTCGCATAACCAAGCCTTGTTTAAATAGATCTCATACAATGTGGACTGGATAAGAAAGTTGAAAGTTTATTTTTAGAATGATAAAGAACAGAATGTCACAAGCTTGTAGTGTCACAAGGACAGTCTCTTATCTCTTTTCCATACCTAAACAGCCCTCCACTCCCTCCCAAAGTCTCGCCTAGATGTGGAGCTCTCAAACTAGGTTCCCTTAAAGGATCCTGTATTCTTCAGCAGAGATAGTTTACATAGGTCTAGGAGAAAGATGGAAGGTGCTGAATTCCCGCTCTGACACTTGCTAGTTCTGGAAGTTGCTGCATAAGTAGACTGAAACTGTATGTTCTAATCTGGGAATAGAACAGGAAATGTCTATTGAAAGTGAAAGGCATCCATATAACTGAGGGCATCTGGTAACAGTGTCATGTGCTCTTAACATAACCACTAGAACATTTTCTAATGGACATATTTTGACAGTCTTGCTGGAGAGATCATTCATTCAATCAGGGCCGATGTCCAGCTAGCATGCTATGATGAGCCAACATCGGTGATTAGAATACTGAAGTACTTCCCAGATAGCAAATTGCTGCTATATGAGGTCCTAAGTGCCATTCTGCTTCCTAGACTGCTGCCTTCACCCTCTTCTCTTGATCGCCCAGATCACCCTATGGTCTAGAAAATAAAAGACCACACCTGACCCCACAGGACCCCTCTGAATCCTTGCCCTCAATTCACAACTTACAGTCTTTTTAACCAAACGGAGCTCTTGCAGCACTGGTTGGAAAATAGAAAAAGACTCTTGTTTTTGACAAATATTTCTCGAGCATACTAAGTGCCTCTCAGAATGAGACATGCATGACCCTGTCAGAGAATTCAAAGTTTCTGCATAACCTTTTGGAAAAGAGAACCAGTTTCAAAGAAATAAGAGGTAGTGCTGGCAGCTGTTTGAGAATATGATTAGAGTCTGATTTTAGGAAGAGCTGAAAGTCATCAGTATACGACACGATTTTTTAACTATTTATGCTGCTCTCTATACCACATAAGTAGCTTAGGTTTAATGAAAATTATGGATTTAAGCATTCCATTTTACTCTCCACTATCAGGTATAAATTGTTTGTGTTCTTCTAAATAGTTTATAGATTCACAGGAAGTCCTGGCACTTGGATTCCCATTGACATTTGGTTCTTGCCGAATGTTGCATGTGCTGCAAAGCCATTTATTATTTTACAGCAAATTTTCCTTCACCTTAGTAACTAATGACTCATTACTAACCCATTATGGCCTGGCTATTCAACTTCTTTACAGCATAAGCTTGCATCTCACTTTCAAAAATCTGTGCTTTCAATTTAAACCAGAGGAGCCATTGATGTACAGATGCAGAATATGCTTGAGTAAGCTTTCACATGGGAAATATTGTTCTGCAACATAAAACTTGTTTCATTAAAGGAAAGTGAAAATGTTGACACCCAGAATTTAACTGATCAGAATCTTAGTCATTAACAGATTACCACATCAAGTGTAAGTATGCAAGACAGAACAGTTTGAGTTCAAGACAATGTGAGTGCAAAAGACTGCTGATATTAATAGTAAAATATATTTCATAGTGAATGCTATATTCATCTAACAGATGATAAATTTCACATCAAGAAAAAAACTATATTGAGAACACTATGTAAAGGAGGAAAGACTTTACCGTCGTAGTTTCAGTAGCTGAGTCAATGGAATAAACTGATAACAGGCAGATTATCAGAAGAAAAGGTACACATATTTGATTTTTAATATTACATGCACAGAGGCATCACAGGGAAAAATATGAATACACCCCAAATCAGTAAGATTTGACAGCTTGCATATCATCTTAATAGGGAAAGGGAAGGAGGACGTAGGTTACTTAGGGGAGAATAAATGATCTTTAGGAAAGATGAATGGGACCTTAGAATAACAGATGAGAGATATGATCATTTGTGACAAAATTTGTTTTGGTGCGGTGTCGACTTCTAGTCTCCTCTCTTTGTATGAGTCAATTTTCCCTGGTGATAAAACAAAAGCCGAAATGACAACTGAGGTTTTATTTTGGAATATCTGTCTTTTGACAAATAAGGGAGTTCAGAGAAAGCTTATCCCTGCCTTGAGCTCAAAATAATTAATATACTAAAGAGGCATATTTTAGGGTGACATGTCCTACACTCTTTTGCAGTCATATTTTGGTGTGGTATATTCTGGTTTCCAATCACTGAAATCAGGTAATTAGTCTTCCATTCATAGATGAGTTTGTAGAAAATGGGAATGTCAATATACTTATCGTAATTGATTAGTTCATTGTTATCCTGCAAAGAATTTGTAAGGACAAATTTCCCCAACAGTGATCCCTGCAGCTCAAAGAAGTTTCCAGTTCTAGTTACCTTTACAAAATTGTATACATTAAAATAGTTTTCCCCATCAAATTTTGTAATTACTTTATATAATCATGACTCTTAAGTGGGGATTTAACTGTAACACAAATATGCAAGTAGATTGATTTCAGTGTTACCTCCAAGGATCCTAATGGCTATGCAGTTAAGTAGATTATAAAGTTGAACTAAACAATGGGTTTGTTTTTAGTGTAAATGTAGCAAATTTAAAGGTGACACCAGCCTTCAATGTTTCCTAAATATGCATTGGCTGTTTTCTGTGAGTTTTCAAGGAGAATACAAAATCAGAAACATCTCAGTGATGTTATAAAAGTGAGAATAACAAAATGGTGAAAGCCCAGAAAGATATTTGATAGTCAACAACAAAGATTATACTGAATTTATTCTAAAACATCCTGAAACTTATCTCCACCTGACATGGAAGGAAGCAAAGTTTGCTTTTCTGACTCATACTTTCTGTGAAAGCTTGCTTCCTGAAAAGAGCCTTGTATAGAATTGTTAAGTATTAGAAATTTACAGATTGCTCCTTTTTTCTTTTTTGACAATTTCATAGAGCATCTGTCCCTTGAGTAATGAGGTTGCTTTTTTCACTTTTCTAGTTACTAATCAATATTTAGGATGTGATTTAAAATACTCAAATGTTGTTATTGAAAGACCCTATCATCCAACAAAATTCAGAGAAAAGAAGAAAATACATAACAAATGATTAAAAAAAAACTTTAAACCAATTCATTAATAAATCAATTCTAATTACTTTCACAAGATTTATGCATTGAAACAGTTTTCTAAAACAAGGATTAAGTGCTAACTCTACCACTTAATATATAATATTTACTTCTTTAGCATCTAATTGTGATGCCAGGATATATTAAACAGTAGTATTCATTGATGACTTATTGTAGACTAGTCACTGATATTTCTAGAACAATTTGCTACAATATAATTTCATGACTGGCTTTTGATATGTTGAAAAGATAATTGGTCAGAAGAAACAAAAATGATCAATAATAGTTCAAAACATTGTAACTGATTTTGATAAATGAATTTTATGCTATTATACAAGGGGAGACCCAAAATAAAAACCATAATTATCTTTTGGAAGGCAGGCCCTTGTAGTACAAGCTTCCCTCTCGGGAACCTGGGTTCTAGGGATCCATTGGCATCAGTGTATCCGCTTGCATTGCTGTGAGAGACTGTGTTTGACGTTAGTGAATTTTTTTTGGAGAGTCTTTTAAAATGTTCACCCCTTTCATGGTAGGTGATTTACAGCACAAATACCCACACTGAAGTTTTCTGTTCAGCAGTTTTTGACCAAAAATGGCATGACCCCCATTCCCCAACCTCCCAATTCAACCAATCTCACAGGGATAAAAAAAAAATCCTCAAAGGGAAAGTTTTGCCTGTGTGGAAGAAGTAAAACACAAAAGCACTAAAAGACATCAAAATTAAGTTCAAAAACTGTTTTGAGCAGCAAAAAAAGGATCTCGGTAGATGCATTGTATCAAACGGAGAGTACTTTGAAGGTGACTGAAATTTAAACATGCAAGAATAAATACACAATTGTTTATAAATAAATTCCAGGGTTTTGGGGAGCCTCCCTTTGTATGTTTTCAGGAGAAGAAGAGCTTAAATTAGGACAAAGTACTCAAGAAAACAAAAGGAAAAGAAAAGAAAAAAAGACACTCATGCTGGAATGAAGTACTGGAAAATGAGTATAATGTTGACAAGTAGTAAAAATGCAGGAAGAAATTTAAGGGGAGTCCAAAATATAAAATGACAAAGTGTATAGTTGGCAACAAGTGGAGCATATGCACTTGACGCAGGAGAGATATATCTGAATTAACTGAAATATCCAAATATGAGTTGACTTAGAGATAGGATGTGTGTCGACAGCAACATCAGCCAGTGAGCACAGTAAACAAAAATGGGAACGAATAAAATGCATTAAGGAAGCTACTGTGCTTGAGAAACTGGACCACAGGCAAGCCACTGACTGGTTAAATGAATGAATAGCATGAGTTCAGTCTTTATTTTGAAAGTCTTCCTGTGGTATTAAGGGGAAACAAATGCTCCAATTTGACGTGTCGTAGAAAGTAGCAGAAGATCTCACATAGCTTATTACCTTTAAAACAAATGCTTAAAATATGCATTATCCCAAGTGTGTATCTATTCATGTCTAGACTTCAACCAGGGTGAAGTGAAAGTATAGCTACTGCAGTTTCAGAGTGAGAAGTAAACCAGGAGTTAATGCCCTAACATAACCAGTCTGTAATCTCAGTGAGGTACCTGCATGTTAATATGAAAATGGGTAGTATTGACCTAAGTAGAAGGCAGAAAACATGGAGAGAACAGATTGGGGCAGATATATAGATAGATTTGATATGCATGTGTGTCTTATCTAGCCAACTCAGTGTTTTAAGCAAATATTGAATGAATCCCCAATATGTAAACAATGATAATATTTAACATAAGGAAAAATTGTCATAGAATTCTACCTTAATTGTAAAAACCCAATTGCAAAACTAGGTTTATATTCCTGCATGGCGTACAGTTCATGCATGCTTCTACTAAGGAGATGCCTCTTGAATTCACTAGCGTTCCTCTTTCATTAATATAATTGTGTTACCTGCCTCATTCCTATAGACACCAACATTTGGGATTGGTGGTTTCAAATAGTGGTCTTCAAGATGAGATATACAACCCCTAAGACTCACAAAGATTTTCCTATCTGTACATGCACATAGATGGTATTAAGAGAATGAAATTTCAAATATTGAATACATATATATTCTTTCCTAAAATGTATTTGCCTGAGAAGGCATTTGATGGAAAAAAAACAATGTGTTTTCCTCAGCAACCTTTTCTTTCACAAAGCTCCATCCCTACCTCTCATGAAATTTGAATCTTACTATGTCGCAGTGTCTCAGGATGTTAAAGCCTCTAGACCAACAAAATATGAAAAGAAAATTCAAAGTATTAGTTCATGAGTGTCTGCAATAGACAAATTAAAACAAACCAAATATTTGGGATTCAGATATTTGCCAATCTTAATAACTTGGATCAAGACTTTAGAAATGGTGTGTTTTTGCTATTAGAATATTCAGAATATAAATATTTTGTAAAGTAGAACCCAAGGAATATGAAAATTTTCATTTATCCAGCTTGCTTACCCATCTCACACCAGCGTTCTCCAGTTACTATCAGAAAATGTATTGTTGTTGAGGAACAGTTATGAGATCAAAGGAAAGCTTTGGTTAAAAAATATAGACAACATTACCTCTTTTCATCCAGGCAACAAATTCATGATTATATTCCCTGTCTTTATTGAGCTAGCCATTTAGCCATCCTTCTTAGAATTAAAATTTAGAAGTCAAATTGTTATCTCAAAAATTTATTTGTATTAAAACTGATATTTTTCTTGGTATAAAGTGTTTGGTTGAACCAGATTCAAAAATACATCTAAAAAAATCATCCACCATGACCAAGTAGGCTTCATCCCCAGAATGCAAGGCTGGTTCAGCATTCATTAAGACCATAAACATAATTAAATACATCAACAGACTTAAAAACAAAAATCACAATTATATCATTAGATGCAGAAAAAGCTTTTGATAAAATTCAGCACCCCTTCTTGATAAAAACACTCGAAAATCTAGGCATAGATGGAACATACCTCAAATTAGTAAGAGTCGTCTAAGAGAAACCCACAGCCAGCATACTGCTAAACAGACAGAAACTGGAACCATTTCCACTGGAAACTGGAACAAAACAAGGATGCCCACTCTCACACCTCCTGTTCAACATGGTTTTGGAAGTCCTAGCTAGAGCAATCAGAGAAGAGAAGGTGATCAGGGTATCCAAAAAGGATAAGAGGAAATCAAGTTATCCCTCTTTGCAGACGACATGATTCTATACCTCAAAAACCCAAGAGAATCTGTCAAAAACCTCCTTGCATTGATAAAGGGCTTTGGCAAAGTCTCAGGGTATAAAATAAATGGGCAAAAGACAGTTGTATTTCTTGTGTTTTTTCCATCTTTTCCCTGTACTCTTGTGAAGAACATTGTCATTCTTTTCTCCTTTTCTTCTGTGTTTAATACTTTCTTAAGTGTTTCTTGTAGAGGTGGTCTGGAGGCAGCATAAGTTCTTAGGGTTTGGATGTCTGGGAAAGATTTTAATTCTCACTCACTGATGAAGCTCAGCTTAGCAGGATAGGTTGTTCTTGGTAGAAATTGTTTATCTTTGAGAACTTTGAAGATTGAGCACCACGCTCTCCTAGCCTGAAGGGTTTCTGTAGATAAATTTGCTGCTATCCTAATTGGTCTTCCCCGATAGGAATTCTGACATTTTTCTCTTGCTGTCTTTAGGAATTTTTCTTTTATACCTACTTTGTTTAGGCAAATTATTATGTGTCTGGGAGTTGGTCTTCTCATTTGTTGTCTTGTAGGGCTTCCCTGAATCTCTTGTGTTTGAATTTTTGCATCACTGATGAGATGAGGGAAGTTTTCTTGAATAATTTCATGGAATGTTTGTTACAGTGTGGTCTCTGTCTCTCTTTCTGCCTCAGAAAGTCCAATTACTCTTAGGTTTGGTCTCTTGAAGTAATCGTTCATCTCTTGAAGGTTTTGTTCTGTCTTTTTAAGCTTCTTTTCTATGTTTTTGACAGTTTGGGTTAGTTCTGTATTTTGGTCTTCAAGCTCTGAGATTCTTT
>CAUYQG010247086.1:0-19539 GCA_963574415.1 Tarsius wallacei | reverse complement strand
AAATTTATTCTTTTTTTAAGTTTATTAAGTATGAAACATAGATTTTGATTTATATACATCTTTTAAATATATACTTTTAAGTCTAAAAACTGCTTGAGCATTTTCCCACATAGTTTGTTCATTTGTTTTGTTTTTTTTTTTCTTTTTTTTCTTTTTTTTTGAGTTGGAGTCTCACTCTGTTGCCCAGACTGGAGTGCAGTGGCGGCTCCCGGCCACTGTAGCCTCGACCCGCTGGGCTCCAGCGATCCTTCCGCCCCAGTCTTCCAAGTAGCTGGAACTACAGGCGTGCGCTACCATGCCCGGCTAATTTTTTGATTTACTGTAGAGATGAGGTCTCACCAAGTTGCCCAGGCAGGTCTCGAATCCGTGGGCTTAGGCAATTCACTCACCTCAGCCTCCCAAGGCTCGCTGAGCCACTGAGCCCAGCTGAGTTTGTTCATTTGTTAAATTCCAAATATTTCCTGGATTTTCTTGGGATCTCTTTTGGACATGCCATTTATTTAGCAATTTTTGTTCAATTTTTAATAGTCGTAATTTTGAAGACACTTCTTGATTATTGATTTTTTTCTTTAATACATGGCAGTCAGAAAATATAATCTGTGTGATTTTAATACTTTAAAACGTATTTACATTTGTTTTATGACCCAGAATATGGTCTATCCTGGCATTTGTTTCATGTTCACTTTATTTTATTTTATTTTATTTTATTTACTTATTTTTTTTTTTGAGTTGGAGTCTCACTCCATCACTCAGGCTGGAGGGCAGTATCATGCACTCGCATGGCCACCCCAGCATCGACCTGCTGGACTCAGGCAATGATTCCGCCTCAGTCTTCCAAGTAGCCGGAACTACAGGCACACACTATCATGTCACTAATTTTTTTATTTATTGCAGAGATGAGGTCTTGCCAAGTTGCCCAGGCTGTTCTCGAACCCATGGGCTCAGGCAATCCCCTCATTTCAGATTCCCAAATTGCTTGGATTATAGGCTTCAGCCACTGCGCCCAGCCCACGTTCACTCTAAAAGAGTGTTAGCTATTATTGGACAAGGTATTGTCTAAATTAGATCAACTTCATTGATAGTGTTTTTTAGTCTTCTATATACTTACTAGGTTGTTGCCCAACTTGCTCTAACAGTTACAGAGAGAGGAGCGATGAAGTTAGACACAATAATTGTGGGTATCTCATTCTCCTATCAGTTCTATCAGTTTTTGGTTTTATGTATTTACAGGATTTGCTGTTTTCTGCAGACACTTTTAGGAGTAATAGTGTCATTGAATTGACCCCATTACCATTATGTAAGTTTCTCAATATCCATGATGTTATTATTTTCTGAAGTCTGCTTTCTTTCTTTCTTTTGTCCTTTCCTTCTCTCTCTCTCTCTCTCTCTCTCTCTCTCTCTCTCTCTCTCTCTCTCTCTCTTTTTGAGACAGAGTTTCACTTTGTTGCACAGACTGGAGTGCAACAGATTACTGAATGCAGTTCATACTCCTGGGCTCAGGTGACCAACCTGTTTCAGCCTCTCGAGAACTTGTGACTATAGGCACCCACCACCATGCTTGGCTGATTTTTTTTTATGTTTTGTAGAGATGGGGGTCTCACTTTTTTGTGTAGCCTGGTCTTCATCTGCTCATCTCCAACAATCCACTCATCTTGGCCACCCAAAGTGCTGGATTACAGGGGCAAGCCACTGTGCCTGACTCTGTTTATTTCTATTTCCTCTCTTTCACATATTGGTTATTGTTGTTTCTACCATTTTTTGAATTCTGAGAACTCTGAAATCTCCACCATCTGCAGTCTTTTGTTAGTATAATGCAGTCAGTGCTGCTTTTCTCTGATGTCAGGCAACTGTCCTGATAACATCATCATCTTGACTCACTCTGGAAAATAGGTGTAATAAGTACAACTTTCTTCTAAACTTATGCCTCTGTGGTTCATATGTCCTATGACCCTGGGTGTTCAAGACTTTTATTCTCTTTATATAAGGACTACACTCACTTTTGTTTTTGAATGTGATCAGATTTACTCTATCTTTCTACACATCTCCAAAACTGGATTCCTGCTTAGTTCACACTGAAGATAATAACAACTACTTGTTGCATATCACCTTACATTTCCTTGGTTCTTCCAATGAGTTTTTGAAATGAGAACTGTTATGAATCTACTTCACAAGAGAGGAAATTGAGGTTTAGTGGATATATATAACTTGGCTAGGTACACCAACAGCAAATTGTAGGTGTGGCATTCAATATTGTATCTTTTTTTTTTCATTTGGTAAAACGTATTGATTTTCTAAAAAATGCTGGGTACTGTTCTTCTGTATGGCTTATAAGTATATTCAGTTAACATGGCAGTGAAAAATAAAGAAAATATCCCCATCCTTTAGTTAGGGAATGAAGATGAAAAAAATAGCAAATATGTAAACACAAGATTAATATATAAATAATAACTAGGTAACTGGGTAAAATAAATAGTATTATAAATGTAAATAAACAGTGCTAAAGAAAAATGAAATGCAGCAAGAGGATAAAGAGTCTTATTTGGTGGAGGAACTTGCACTTGGTAATTATAGTGAAGGTGAAACTCAAGACGTTCCGTGAAGGGTTCTAGAAAACAACAATGATCATATCTGTGGAATGAGTGGTTTAGGCAGAGGGAATAGCCAGATGTGAAGGTCATGAGGCAGTAACATCCACAGAGTATTCATGGAACAGGACATCAGTGTGTAGGGAGCAAGAGAGGGCTTGGTTTAGAGAGGAAAAGACAAGGGAGGGCTAAGATTCCCAGGGCTATGGAGACATTTTGAGGCCTTTTGCTTTTGCTTAGTATAATCCATTGAAGAGATTTGAATGATACAACCTGACCTATGCTTTGGGAGAAGCTCTCTGGATGCCAGGTTGATTAGAGAGTGCAGGAGAGTAAAAATATGAATGAGAAGACAAGTAATTAATTCAAAGAATTGATTTACTCAAACTTGTTAGATCAGGGATTAGCAAAGACAGGGTAGAGATAATTTTGTATGATCTGTGAGCTAATGATTCTTACAAGTTGTAAGGGTCATGAAGAAGAAGAAAAGGAAAGAAGAAAAGAAGAAGGAAGAGGAAGAGGGAGATGAGGATGAAGAGGAGTTACAGAAACTGTTCATGGACCAGGAAGCCAAAATCTTTAAAATTTGGAAAATATTTTTCAAAATCTGAAATCAAGCATCCAGATGAAAGTAGGTTCTCAACAAAATTCAAAGGAAGGATACATGAAAGAGTTGGTTGCTGAACATATTGTAAAGAGACATGTTGACAGACATCTATGGCTTCATTCAGAAGCTTCACAAAAAAGGCCATTAACTTCCATTTAACTATTGAATAAGTCAGGTTTCTAAAACAGTAAAACAAAAGGCACTGTATAATATGAACAATATCATAAGAAGTATATAGCAGTGAGAAAATAACACAAAACATTTTTATAAAACTTACACATTTTCATGCTAATTACTAAATTTAATGTTCCAATCAACAAATGGGAAAGATAGAACTTCCCCATTAGAAATTACCATATCCCAAATCTTTAGTGACTGATTGCTTATGGAATAACATGACAGTAATTTATTGTTTTAAAAGTCTGACCTGTGATCATGTGTTTTCTGAGTTCCTATAGAAAATCTGGGTCCAACACTTGTTCCAACAGATTATTTTTTTCAAACACACTAAGTCAAGTTTATTATTTCTTATAAACACTCCTCAAATAATATCAAGAAACTATAGTTAAATGCCATCACTTGAAGCCATTCCTGCTCCTAGAGAGGTTAGAAAGGGCTTATAATATTTCTCCTCTTTTCAAACACAATTTGGGTCTGAGCAAAGCTGTTTTGTGTCTTAACAACTTCAGCCTTGTTGAGGATGGAAGTCCAAATGTTCTCTGAGATACTATTGAAGAAATATTATGAGCAGAAGTCTAAGAGCAATTGTGCAGTATGTTAATTATGTCAATGTAATTTTAAATAGATTTGTTAAAGTAAAAAACATAGCATAATATTCTTACTGATCTCTGACTCCTGGTTTCTGACTCTTGGATTTCTGTGTCATTAGTCTGGTACACAACTTCAGCTGAAGAGAGGAAAGAAGCCAATGAAACAACCCAAAGAAACAAGATTTAAACTAGATGAAGTCATGTATAGTATTCTCCAAATTGCTTTTGTCATGCGAAGCTTCCAACTTCTAGGAAAATAATAAAATTTTCCAGCTCCTGATACCTGAGTACATGTCTCCTCTCTTGGTCATAAGACATCCAGAGTTATATTTGTTTGGCAATAATGTGTAGGGAAGAGTGGACCTAGCTAGAATGTTCATAATGACCACATCGTGTTGATCATATTTTCATCCAATACATTGCTCCACTATTAACTTGCACATAAATAATATATTTGCTTTCTAAATGTATTCCAGGAAGGCCAAAGAAACAGGTTTCATATCCATATGGAATAATCTACTAGTGAATTTCTTTCAGAATAGACTAAAATAGATCTAGAATATAATCTTACATATTTACATCTTTGAAAGTAGACAAAAAGCCAGGCTCAGTGGCTCAAGCCAAAAAACAGATCCAAAGCAAAACAAAAACAACGAAAAAACTCCTAGGCTGCAATGATGAATGAGATGAGGCACGTGATATGATGTTATGACAACGATCGGTGGTCCCTGCCCAAGGGAAGTTTAGGAGTTTCGGTAAAGACCTCTTCCTAGGCATAGATATGCCACGGTATTAAAGACGCCACTACAGGAAAAAAAAGATTCTATATGATGTGCACATGATAAGGGGCCAGTAGGCAAGAGCACACCCTCTGGAATCACATAGCCAGGATTTACAGCCTGGTTGGGCCACTATCACATTGATCACCTGAGGAACATTCTAAAACTCAAGGGATTTTACTCAATTTGTAAAATGAAATGAAGAGACCTTGCCTACTGGGAAGAGATGTCTTAGGGGGTAACATCCAGTCAGGTCCCACAACTGCATCACTTTTCAGAACCCTTCAGAGCTGGGCTCATAACTCTCGGACCCGGGTGGCCATGGAGATGGGAGAGCTTCTGGAGGAAGCTAGCAGGACCTAGGATGCTCCTAGGCTGAGCTTTGTACAGACTCCATCCCTGTGACCCGAAGGACAGGCCAGGACACACAGCCACTGGAACCCAAGCCGAGCAGTCCCCACTCATCCTCACAGAATGGCCCACCTGATGCCCATCACCTACAGGAAGTCCCCAGGGCTAGAACATCCACCTGTGTTGGTGTTTGGCGGGGCCTCGCATGGTGCCCGTTGTCGCCTCTTCTTGGCACTCAGCAGGGCTCACGCACACGCCCTGGTGCCTTGTCCCTGCCATGAGCCCCATTGAGACATCACAGGTGTGGGGCTGGCCAGTGTGCTTGGCTGAGAGAGGAGTTGGTCACTAAGGAGACCCGTCTCCATGGCTTACTCTTTCCTGGCGATCACAGGCTGCACAACCAGCTCTCAAGGGGTAATTTTCTTACCCAGTTGGTTTTCAGGTCTGCAGGCAGCGCATGAGACATCATCTCCAACACGTTCCCCTGTTCCACCAGGCTGCCCCACCCAGCCATGGCCACCCCATGGCGCCTGCACCTGCCCCTCGCCCTGGTCCTGCTAAACTGACATCTGGGTCATGTGCCTCCACCACCTAGACTCTACATAGTCATGAAGGAGCAATGTCCTCTCTCGCAGGCCATAGGCTCCTCTGGGGACCCTACCACCTGAATCCTGGGGTCAAGCCCCGAAGAAGGAACCCACGATGTCTGCAAATATCCCTCCTGTCTGTGGCTAGTATACCCTTCTGACTACCCAACCTGAGCATGTCGTCAGTCTTAGGAAACTGACACCATCCAGGCCCCCCAAGGAGATGGAGGGAAAGGTCCAAGAAAAACCCCTAAAGGTGATGAAAGAGGCGGATCAGGTTGAAACCAAAGAGCAGGAGGTCAACAAAAGGGACCACCCTAGCAAGAAGGAGTGTCATTGATACCTAGTATCCTAGAAACCCAGGGAGAAAACTTTTCCTTGGGGTGCGGTTTGGGCTTCTGGAGGGAAACCTCTCTTGCTCATACACAAAAGAGAACTTGGGTGAAAAGGCCCAAGTATCTCCGATGTGCTACTTCTGGGAAGAACATACTGATCCCAGGTCACACAGATCTGCTGGGAAAGTCTCACCTTTGGGGACAGATGCAACCATGCTCCCGGACCCAGCCCCAAGCTTCTCTTTGCTGCTGGAGAATTCCACTAAGGAAATTCTGGAGTGTCCAGTTCTCCAGGCTTGCTGATGTTGCTGATGCTGGAGAAAGAGAGGCAAGGCACCAAGCCATTAGATATTCCACCATGAGCTCTTACCTAGCCAGAGCTGTAATAGTCTCTGACATGGACAAGGTCAATTCTACTGCTCCTGCAGCTGCCACCTCCGCTGTAACTGTCGTGGAATAGAGCTGAACTTCTCCTGCAAACCAAATGTCCCTGTATGGTGATTCAAAAAGATCTAGGCTCCTTGGGGAAGAACATTGGGCATAAAAATAAATAGCAACATCTTGGAGGATAAGACAGAGGCTCTAGAGGATAGAACAGAAACCATGGCAAACTGCTGTGTCACCCAATCTATCTCTTTTTTTTTCCTTACCTGCTGGGAAGACCACAGATGCCCTACCTCTGGTACTTGCACTTTACAGGTCTCAGCTCCTCCTAGCACAACTGACATTGCCCACCTGGCTGCCAGCTCTCCTATCCTGCCTGTCCCTCTGCTCCTAGCCCCATACACTTTACCTTCAAGTCTCACTTCTGCAGAAGGAAGTCCTAGACATCCACTGTAGATTCCCTTCCTTCTTTTGTCCTTCCTAACCCCTCATCCAGTCCATTCCACCATGACCCCTACTACCCCTGGCAAGCCTATCAGTTCTGCAGGAGTCATTTCTAGCATCTCACTTAACACATCTGTTCACTAGACCTCGCAGCTCAATTCAGACCCTGGGATCATTTACATGGACAGTACTCCTCTTTCTAAGGCTGTGACTCTCAGATCCACCTGAAGCTTCAGGGTTAAGGCACTCACATTTTCCCAAGCCAAATTTATGTGCTATATACTGGCACCCTGAAAAGTCATCTGTCTGAATCCTCCAACCTACATTCATCTTCTTCAGTCCCACTCCAACTTGTAACAATCCCTTTGGCTGGAAAACTATCCATTAGTCCAAATGTAGGACATCCAATGGGCAACCTTTCTCCTCAGTGCCTTGTTTTGAAAAGATTTTGTACCATGTTTCCTCCAGTAACCACTGCTCTAGAGAGCAGCACCTCTGCAACATAATCCAAGCCAACTTTGACTCCAGTGTTATAGACACCACCCCTCCTACCAAGGCTGTCAGCTTCTAGACTCCTTCTGTGTCCAAGGATAGACCCCCATTCACACAGAGCACCTGAGGTCCTGTTGTTAACATATGGTGCAATGGACAACAACATCATAGATTTGTAGGAAGGTTTCTAGTCTCTTGTTGAGTAAAAACACCAGTGAACCACCCAGCCAGGTTGTTCCTTGTGACTTTAGAGTAGTCAGTATTGTTGATCAAATACTTGTATTTAGAGACTCCTGGCCAAATCCACTGAGCCTGTGATATCAGGATGAAAAGCAGTCACAAAGACACCTTGGACCTGCCAAGAGCTTAGTAACTACCATTCCACAATGACTCTGTTCATAGATCTCATTCAATAATGAGAAAGTTTTTCTCCATTTATGGCTTCCATAAAAGGACACTGGTCTGCAAGAAAGGTACTCAGTCCCTCCAAGCCATACTTAACCTGCTCTAATTACATAACTCAGAGACTCAAACCCTGAAGAGTTGCGTGTGCATGTGTGTATGAGTGTGTGTATATATAGGAGACCATGGGGCAGAAGAGTAAGAAGACACTGTAGTTGAGACTCTCCACCATGGAGAGTAGAAGAGACCTGTGTGCACCTTAAGTTGTGCCTTTCCTGGCTTGATGTTAACCTGAATGGCCCAAGCTCTGGCCAGATCTCTCTAGTCTTGAGACTGGGAGAATGGTCACTACAGTTTACAAGTGCTTCTCTTCCCTTACAGATTTGACTCAATGGGTTCTTATCTTTCTCTGATGTGATATATACAAAAACTTTGTTCTTGTCCATCTGCCTCTGCTCATGAGTCTCTTTGTTCTTTGACTCAACTGTGGAGGAAGAATTGACATGTGTGAAGACTGATGTGTTTTAAGCCAGACTTCACACAAAATATTCTGCATCCCAGGGACTAGCATGTGGAAGTAGGTACCTTTATGACTTCACATGTTGAGCCCTGATGTCTCTGTGTGAAATCAGAGTACTAGCGATTACAGTCTAGAGTCAACCAAAAATAATATCCTAAGTCCCCCAAATCAAGGGAATAGACCACCTCTTTTGGCTAAGGTGTCCTCAGTGAAACCTGAAACACCAAGTTCCAGTCCAGGACAGAAGCATGTTGGATATACCTCATCATACTCCCTCCCTTTTGGAGTTTATGGTCAACTGACTGGCATGAACATTAAAATAAAGACCATAAGGCTGCAAAACAGACTTTTTTGTGTGGCAATAAGGTTTCAAATTCCAACCTGAGTCAGGTATACTATCACCTGCTTCTGAGGACTGCCACCCATGAGACACCATCTACATAACAAGGACGTGGCTTTTCCGACCTTGCTGTTTTAGTTTAAGCATTCCTTTCTACTGATTTCATCAAATTTTAGATAGTGCTGGACTCTTTAAACCAACTGCCAATGAAAAAATCTTTAAGTCCATGTATAATGCATAAGCCAATAAATATGTTCCAACTTTCTCAGCCAATTTAATGTGTACTTTGCATGTATTGTTTTATCTCTTTGCACATAACTTCTGTTTCCCTAAAATGTATTAAACCAAACTCTAACGTGACTACCTCAGGCACACTCTCTCAGGATCTCTTGAGACTGCTGTACTCTGTGCCACTGTCACTCATATTGACTCTACTAGTTCACAATTCCTGTGGGGGCTTCAAAATGTTAGGTCAGAGCAGGGGTGGTCTATGATGCAGTGCAGTGTGAAAGATGCAAAGAATTGCACAGAAGTTAGATTGGAATATACAATGTATTCAAAAAGTAAATTGTAGAGAGAGAGGGGAGCCACCTCCCTGAGGTAGGGGAGGGTGCCAGAGCTTAGGGAAATGAGGCCTAGCTATAGCTCAAAGAGCCACATGGCCAGACCAGAGTTTAACAAAAGCAAGTGGCTACTGCTGTTAGAGGTTGGATGTCTTTCAGAACTTTTCTTTGATAGGTGCATGCTATTAAGGTGATTGGGCAGTCTGTTTGACACCATCAAGAAGGGACAGGTAAGCACAGGTACTGAGGTCAGGATGATGGACAGCAGGCAGAAGGGTGGGCCAGTCACATGACTGTTGTTAAGGTGATGAAGTGTGATTAAGTTAACTTGGTTTCTTATTGCTGGAGGCAAATACTTGGAATAGAAAAGCTAATTAATACAAAACAAACTGAGGAGGGGGATGTAAAACAATTATCAAAAGCTACCTCTGAGAAATGGGTTCTATACTTAGCTAATGATTACAGGCTAAATTAAAGTGAACTGCTAGAAAAACATGACAAAGCTAGGCAATGTTAACATGGCGGCTCTGTGGTTATATTCACTCCATCTTTTGTCCTTTCAGACTCAGAATAAATCTCCTTAAATATTTTACCTTGATTGGCTTTTTCATCAATACCAGGAGGAAATGAGGATCAGTTAAGGGAGAGGCCATGTGACCCACCCTTGGCTCTTCTCTCTATTCTTTTTTTCAATTCTTTTCTTCTCACCTCATTGGAGACTCTATCCTCCCTGATATGTTTCAGGAAACTGCATTTGCTGATTTCATTTTTAAAAAATGTTTAGATGTATTTTTATTTAATTTTACCTAGACCAGTCATCCTCACAGATACCCACTTCAAGTACAGAGGCTGGACTTGGCATTCATCTTCTAACATGCCTGTTAATTATGTTTGCTTTCATTTATCTATTCTGCAAACTTTTACATTTTGCTGTGCAATTACAGCAAAGTATTCCATATTTCAAACTATATATTTACTCTGAGGTATAGCTGGGAATGGCGCATTCAGAAGTCTCAAGAGAGGAATGTGATCTTCAGATGTGCCTTCCAGTGAGGAAAACCGAGGCTTTCAGAATCAAACAGCTTCTAATTGTTACAGTCATGATATAGATCTTTTTTTTTTGAGTTGGAGTCTCACTCTGTCACCCAGACTGGAGTGCAGTAGCACACTCCCGGTCACCACAGCCTCAACCTACTGGATTCCGGTGATCCTTCTGCTTGAGCCTTCCAAGTAGCTAGAAGTACAGGCATGCGTTACCATGACTGGCTAATTTTTTTGAATTATTGTAGAAATGAGTCTCACAAAGTTGCCCAGGTGGATCTCGAACCTGCGGGCTTAGGCAATTCACTCACCTCGGCCTCCCAAAGCATGGAATTACAGGCTGAGCCACCGAGCCCGGCTAGATACAGACCTTGAGAACTTTTCTGGTTCTAAGAAATCTCTCCAGGATTGGGGTAGAGACCAAAATATTTGGCGTCATTGCATGTTGACAGTCACAAGGATGAGCTGGGCTTATGATGGGCCCAAAAGGAGGCATTGGCAGATCTCCAGAAACAGGAGGTAAGTCACACCATGCAGGGCCACACAGGTAAGTACTACTGTCAGTTAGGAATAGAGGGAGCAAGAGAAAAGCCTGAGCAAGATCTCATATTGTGGTTTCTGTCTCCTGAAGACACACTGTGGTCACTGCTAGGTGTCCTCTGGGCTGGGGGCTTCCACTTAGAGTGAGAACCAGGATGTTTAGCATCATAAGGGATGGGCAGCAATATGAATAAGCATAGAAGAACAGAACTATTCTAGGAGTTGATGAGTGCCAAGCCTTCAGGAAGGCCAGACACATAGCAGTCAGTACTGCTTTCCTTCATCCGCTACATCAGAGTCTTGTCAGATGTTCTTCAAATGACTTCTTTTTCTGTCAGAACACAAAGGTATGAATATTACCTCTACATGCCAAATTTCAGAAACTTATTTTGCATATTTAATTTCACCAGATTCACAGCATGCCTTCAATGTCAAAACCCCATATTTTCGAGGAGGAAGGAGGTTGAGGGACAGCGGTCAAGGAAGTTCCTTTTATCTTACTCAGATAGAAAGTAGTATGACCAGGATAAAAACCAGGTCTGACTGCTATAAAACTTCTCTTTGCACTTGATGCACCAGTGCATGCATCAAACAGAATCACAGAAGAGCAGTACGCATGTCCCCTGTAGGCATAAGATTTGGTTGGAGGCAGTTTAACATGTAACAGTTAAACAGCAGTATTTAACATATAACAGTTAATCAGCAGTATTTAATATATGATAACACTCCTTTCTCCAATTATATGTTCCCCAATTATATAGGTTGAATTAATAAAACAAACAAAAACTCAAAAAGAAAAAAAACACAAACAAAAAAAGGGAATACTCAATGTGTACACAATGTGACAAAACATTTGAACCATAGAACTCATAAGAGGTTAATCTCTAAAACACATAATGCACAACTACGTCTCAAAAACAACATCAGCAAAAACTTCGTAGCCTAATTTAAAATGGTCTGAAGACTTGGATAGATATTTTTCCAAAAAGCACACAAATAGCCAAGATATATAAGAATTTTAGAACTAGAAGAAAAGTCTTTTAAATTAACCATATTAGAACACAATACAGAAAAAAAAAATCAAAAAAATGGGGTAAAGTCTCCAAGAAAAGTGGGATTATGTAAACTATTCAAAATTCAGGCTCATAGGTGTTCCTAAGGAAGAAGAAAGTGCAAAGTATTTAGAAAACCTATTTGAGGAAAAAATTTAGGAATGCTTCCCTAAACTTGCCAGAGACTGAAATACCCACATACAGTTAGCCCATAGATCTCATGGCAAAGATCCTGCAAAAAGATCATTCTCAAGGAATACAGTCAAGTTATGCAGAGTCATTGTGAAGGAAAGAATTCTAAGAGCATTGAGATGCAAGCATCCAATTACTTATAAAGGCAAATCTGTGAGACTAGCAGCAGAAACTCTATAAGCTACAGGGTATTTGGGCCCTGTCATCAATCCACTCAAACAAAATAACTGTCAGTAAAACATTTTTCATTTTACATAATGAAGTCTTATCAATGAAAGAGAACTAAAGGCTTTCTCAGACAAGCAAATGCTGACGGAATTTGTCATCACTGGACTGGCGGTACAAGAAAATACCCAATAGCAATTCTAAGCATGGAAGCAAAAGATAACCATGCACCAGAAGAGAAACACTGGAAATTATAAAGCTCACAGAGTCTATAGAATAACAAGGCAAGGGAGAAAACAAAACAAACAATTAAAAGTCAATATAATGAATGAAACAGTACCTTACACATCACTACTAAAACTTAAAGATAACAGTCTCAATGCCCCATGAAAAATATATAAATCAACAGAATGAATTTTTTAAAAACCACATTCCAAACATCTGCTGGTTTCAAGAGATTGACTTAACAAAGATTCCAATAGACTCAAAGTAAAAGAGTGGGAAAAAATATTCCATGCAAATGGAAACCAAAAGCAAGCAGTAGTATCTATACTCATACCAGAGTAAATAGACTTTAAGTTAGCAAAAGCAAAAACAAGAGAAATAGAGTCATATAATGATAGAGGTATCAACAACCTGATATAACAATTTTAAGTATATATGTACCTAACACTGAAGCTCACAGTATTTTAAAACATATTTTATTGGACATAAGAAAAGAGACAGAAATAAAATAAGGGAGACTTCCACAATCCACTGACACAATAGGAAACTCATCAAGGCAAAAAATTAATGAAGAAATACTACAAATAACTGGACTCTGGAGCAAATGAACCTAACAAACATCTATAGAATATTATATCCCCAAAAGGCAGAATATACATTTTTCTCATCAGCACATGGAACATTCTCTAAGTTAGATCATGTCATAGATCATAAATCAAGTCTCAATAATCAAAAAATTCAAAATTATATCAAGCACCTAGTCAGACCACAATAGAATAAAGCCAAAATCAAATTCAAGAGGAACTCTCACAACAAAACACATACATGGAAATTAAACCATCTGCTCCTGTATAATCTTTGAGGCAGCCATAAAATCAAGCTGGAAATTTTAACAATGTCTTAAAATGAATGTCAGCAACAACCCAAGTTACCAAAAGCTCTGCAACATACAATAAACTGAATCATAGTGAAATATATAGTGCTTAAGGCCTACCGTGGAAAGACTGAAAGGTCACATATGGACAACCTAACATCACACTACATGGAAATAGAAAAACATGAACCACCCAAACCCACAGCTAGCAGAAGGAAGAAATAGCAGAAATAGGTGCAGAAGCAATCAAAATGGAAACCAAAAAATACAAAGAACAATTAAACACAAAGTTGGTTTTTTTGAAAGGTAAACAAAATTGATAGAACACTAGCTAGATTAACTAAGACAAGAAGAGGAAAAATGATTCAAATAAGTTCAACCAGAAATTGAAATGAAGACATTACATGTGAGATTATTATGAACACCTCTATGAAAACAAACTAGACAATCTAAAGGAAATGGATACATTATTGGGAGCATGCAAACACCAACATTGAATTAGGAAGAAATAAAATCCTTACAGACCAATAACGAGTAGCGAGATTGAATCTGTTATTAAAAGTCTCTCAACAAAAAAGAGTCCAGGATCTGACAGATTCATAGCCAAATTCTGTCACACTTTCTAGGACAAATTGGTACCAATCCTACTAAGGACATTTCATGAGATTGAAAAGGAGGGAATTCTCCCGAACTCCTTCTATGAAACAGTGTTACCCTAACACAAAAGTTAGGAAAAGACACACACACACACACACACACACACACACACAACCACAGACCAAAAAAGGTTTTGAACAGACAAGCAAAATTCCTTAACAAAATGCTAGCCAACCAAATTCAACAGCACTTCCAAAAGATAATCTTCAATGATTAAATGAATGTTATCCTAGGGATGCAATGATGCTTCAACATATGCACATCAATAAATGTAATTCACCTCATAAACAATTAAAAACAAAAGCCAGATGATCATTTTAATAGATGCAGAAAAATTTGATAAAAATCAGTGTCCCTTGTTAATAAAAACCCTTGGCAAAATTGGCATGGAAGGTACATAGATGGTAGGAACGCAAACTAGTGCAATCTCTTTGGAAGACAGTGTGGCGATTTCTGAAAGAACTTGAAATTGACCTTCCATATGACCCAGCAATTCCCCTATGAATAATATACCAGGTGGAACTCAAATAATTCTACAAAAAATGTACCTGTACATGTATGTTTGTTGCAGCGCTATTCACAATAGCAAAAACATGGAACCAAACATGCTGCCCATCGAAGCTGGACTGGATTTTTAAAATGTGATACATATACACAATGGAATATTGCATAGTCATAAAGAAAGACAAACATTTGGGCTTCACAGCAATTTGGATGGATTTAGAGTTGATCATACTGAGTGATCTATCACAGAAACAAAGAACAGAGTACCATACGTTCTCACTCATAAGTGAAACTTGAACAACTATAATACTACAAGAAAGGGATTGGCAGTAGTAGGAAACTCTCAGGGGAGGGGGGCGGGATTGGCAGTTGAGGGAAACTGCTAGGGGAAGGAGGGGCACACCTTATCAACAGGGGTACCTGCATAATCAACATTTGTATACCTAACCCTGAATTATACCCTGCATCTTCATAATAATTTTTTAAAAAGAAGGAACATAGCTATGTTCAAAATAATAAAAGGCATATATGAATGACATATAGCTAAAACCATACTGAATGAGGCAAAGCTAAATCATTCCCCATCAGAACCAGAACAAAAGTAAGACCCTCTTGCACCACTCCTAGTGAATGTAGTACTGGAAATTATAACAGAGCAATCTGGCAAGTGAAAGAAATAACAGTTATCAAAATTAGAAAGAAAAAAAAATCTCTATTTGATGATGAATGATCTTATACCTAGAAAATCCTAAAAACTATTTCAAAAGAGTCCTAGACTTGATAAGGGAATTCAGTATAGTCTCAGGTTATAAAAACAACACACACAAATTGCACTGCTGCATGCCAATATAGAACAGGCTGAGAATCAAATCAGAAACTCTATACCATTTATAATAGTTAAAATTCCTAGGAATATATTAAACCAAGAATAAAGAACTACAGGCCAGGCTTGGTGGCTCTAAATAAAGAACTACAGGCCAGGCTCGGTGGCTCAGCCTGTAATCCCAGCACTTTGGGAGACTGAGGTGAGTGGATTGCCTGAGCTGGCAGGTTCAAAACCAGTCCAGGCAACTTGGAGAGACCTCGTCTTTACAATAAATCAAAAATTAGTCAGGCATGGTAGTGTGTGCCTATATTTCCGTCCACTTGGAAGGCTGAGATGGATCGCCAGAGACTAGCAGGCCGATGCTGGAGTGGCTGTGAGTGTGCCACTGTACTCTAGTCTGGGCGACAGAGTGAAACTTCAACCAGAAAGAAAGAAAGAAAGAAAGAAAGGAAGGAAGGAAGGGAAAGAAAGAACTGCAGAACACTGATGAAGGAAATTGTAAAGGACACAAGCAAATGGAAAAAAATTCCATTCTAATGAATTGGAAGAATTAACATAGTTAAAATGATTGTATAACCTATAGTAATCAGCAGATTCCATGCAATCACTATGAATACCAATGTCATATTTCACAGAATTAGAAAAAACAATTCTAAAATTTATATGGAACCAAAGAAGAGCCCAGCAGCCAAAAATAATACTCAGCAGAAAGAACAAAGCTAGAGGTAACACATTAACCACATGCAAATTACACTGCAAGGCTATAGTAACCAAAACAGCAGTACTGGTACCAGAGCAGACACATGGACCAAGGGAACAAAACAGGGGTCAAGAAATAAACCCAATACCTACAACCAACTGGTCTTTGGAAAGCAGACAAAAGTATATTTTGGAAAAAGGACACCCTATAAAACAAATGGTGCCAGGAAATTTGAATAGCCACATGCAGAACTGAAAACTGATTCCTATCTCTTACCATATATAAAACTTAACTCAAGATGGATTAAAGTCTTAAATGTCAGACCTAAACCATAAGAATCTGAGAAGAAAACCTGGCAAGAACTTATCTGGACAATGGCCTAGGCAAAGAATTTATGGCTAAGACTACAAAAACAAATGCAACAAAAAAGTAAACAAGTGGGACTTAATTAAACTAAAAAGCTCCTGCAGAGAAAAAGAAATAATTAGCAGAGTCAATAGCCAACTTTCAGAATAGTGGAGTATATTTTTTGCAGATAATACATCTAAAAATGGATGAACATCCATTATCTACAAAAAAATCAAGTCAAAGAAAGAAAAAACATAGATCCACATTTAAAATTGAGAAAATGACGTGAACAGACATTTCTCAAAAAATATACACAAATGACCTAAGAAACATATTTTTTTAAATGCTTATCTCTAATCATTAGGGAAATGCAAATTAAAACCACCTTAAGATATCACCATAAAACAATCAGAGGGGCCACTTTTTAAAAATCAGAAAACAATAGATGTTGGTGTAGATGCAGTGACAAAGGAACATTCATACACTGTTGGTGGGAGTAGAAAATACTATAATCTCTATGGAAATCAGTATGATATTATTTCTCAAAAAAACAAAAAGTCAATCCACCATTTGATCTACCAATCTCATTACTTGGTATATACCCGGTGTATATTTCCTCATATGTTTAGACCAGCAACTCACAATTGCAAAGATGTGGAACCAACCTAAATGATGCTTATCAACTGGACAGTGGATAATAAAATTTACACCATGGATACCGGTTAGTCATTAAAAAATGAATTAATGTCTTTTGCAGCATCCTGGATGAAATTGGAGATCATTATTCTAAGTGAAATAACGCAGAAATGGAAATTAAAAACTAAATAAGGCATGGTATCACTTATTCGAGGGAGCTAAGGTAAGAGTCAGCAAAGGTGTAAATAATGGTATCATGCACAATGAAGACTCTGAATGGGGAAGGTGAGAGGAGGAGGGTTGAAAAACCACTTATCAAATACAATGTGCACTAGTGAGTGTGATGGGGACACTTAAAGCCCAGACTTCACCAGTATACAAGGCAACCATGTAACAAAAAACTATCTGTACCTCTAAAACTATTGTAATTTTTTAAAGATATGTAGATTCAAAAACACACTCATGCATAATGAGATACCACTTTACACCTGTCAGTATGTCTGTTATCAAAAAGACAGAAGACAAGTATTGGTTAGAATGTGGAGAAGTTGAAATTACTGAATACAGTTGGTGGGGATGCATTAGTCTAATCAATATAAAAAACAGTATGGAGGTTTCTCAACAAATTAACAAGAAAATCACCATATTATCCAAAAAATTCACTTTTGGGTTTTTATTTTAAAAAAAGAAATCAAGACACTGAAGGCATATTAGCACTCTCATGTATTGAAGCACAAAGACAAGATGTGGAAAGAACATAAATGTCTATCAAAAGATAAGTGGATTAAGAAAAACAACTAAAAAGAAACACAGAGGAACAATAACAACAGCAACACCAGCAACAACAATATATGCAATGTCCCAATATTTGGGAATATATAATAATGTGGCATATATAATCATTGACATACCAGTAAATACTTTAAATGTAAATAACCACAATGTACCAAATAAAAGATACTTTATAAAACATAGTTTCAAAAAAAAAAAAATAAATGTTCATAAAAAGGAATTTATAAAACAAAACAAAAAGCTATTCAACTACTTGCTGTTTAGAAGAAACTTACTTGAAACCTGGCATAGGTAGGTTAACAGGTAAAGGGATGGATTAAGATATATTATAATAACATTATTTAAAAAGCAAGAGTAGTTATTTTGATGTCAGATAGAGTGGCCTCGAAGCCAAGCAAATTACTAGGCATGAACTGGCCGAGTCCATAACCATTCAATAAATTGAATTTCTAATTTTAAAATTTCTGAAGCATAAATACTCAGGTACAGATTGCTTAATCAGAGACTATTACTAAACATCTCAAGAATGATTAACACCAATTTTACACAAGGTTTTCCAAAAACAACTAAAGAGGAAGGAAGATGTCTCAACTTATTTTGTGAACTCAGTATTAAAAACAAGGCAAAGACATTTTTAAAAAGAAAAAGAATGAAGGAGAAAAGAATGAGGAGAAAGGAAAAAGAAAGAAAAATACAAAACAGTATGTTTTGCAAATTTAGAAGAGAATCTTCAGCAAATGTAGCAATTGACTCCAACCATATATACAAAAAATGACGCACTAAAATTAAGTAGAATTTGCCTCAGATAAGTCAGTCTTGAGCAATATTTTAAAAATTATGTAAAGGAATCCCCATATTAATGGGCTAAAAAAAATACCATCAGTTAATGCACAAAAGCATTTGATGAAATTCAGCATCCATTCATTATAAAATCTCTAAGATAAATAGGAAAAGAGAACTATCTCTATGTACAGAATCTCATTTACTGTTATGCAGATTCTGTATACAGGTAGTTATCCATTATATTAAATATTACATTTAATTGTGAAAGACCAAATGCTTTTCTCTGAGGCTGCGAAAAAGACAAGATTGTCCAAATTCACCTTGTTTATTTTATGTATTGCAGCACAAAAATGAAGACATTGGACAAAATTAGAAATACTAAAAATAAAAAAATACAACATTTGAAAATAATGCACTGGAATTACAATAAACAGGACACTACTAAGAGTTAAACTGAGAAAAGATTCATAAAAATTATCCAATCTGAAAAAAAAACAGCAATATGTTGGAAAAAAGTCAACACTAGTTTAAGTAACTAGAGGAAAAGTATAACAGGCATTCCACTGGAGTCCTGAAAAGGGAGGAGATAGGTGCAAGAAAAATAAATTGAGGAAATAATAGTTCAAATATTTGGTAAAGATGTCAATTTAGACATTCAAGAACTAAACCTCAAATTGGAGATACCAAAATATATATCTATACATGTTTTTATAAACTTCTGAATATTCAAGATAGAGAAACAACACTCATGCCACTTTTCAACATAGTGTATGTGGAAAAGCAAGGGTTTGAATAACTGCAGATTTCTTATCAGAAACCATGAAGACAGAAGACAGTGGCACATCTAATTTGTTTGTTTGTTTGTTTTTGAGTTGGAGTCTTACTCTGTCGCGCAGACTGGGGTGTAGTGGCCGCTCCCGGCCACCGCAGCCTCGACCTGCTGGGCTCCAGCGATCCTTCCGCTCAGCCTTCCAAGTAGCTGGAACTACAGGCACGCCCTACCACGCCTGGCTAATTTTTTTGATTTATTGTGGAGATGAGATCT
>CAUYQG010247084.1:0-13366 GCA_963574415.1 Tarsius wallacei | reverse complement strand
CTGCGCGATACAACGGGTTAGGTTAATTTCTGTTGAGGTTTCTGTGAGGAAATACAAACCAGACTCAGGAATCCCCTGACATTTTGCTCGCCCTGGCACTCCATTGCATTCTGATAACATATGCTTATTTACAGTTTGTTTTCTGCCCCTTAACGCTCTTTGGAAATCACGTTGAATCTTCTACTTGCCTTTGGGATCAGTTGGCTAACCTTGGGCGGGGTCCTTGAATCGGAAACCTGCAGCCTGCCTCCCACACTCTCCGACTTTAGCCGGCTGCTCCTAATAGCACAACCCGCGCGGCTTTTCAGGTACGTGTATCACAGCTCGCAGTGGATGGTAGCCAGTAATACGGACCACTCGTGCATGAATCCCAGATTCTATGTCCACCCGGACTCGCCCTGCTCAGGAGAGACCTGGATGCAGCAGATCATCAGCTTTGATCGCGTGAAACTGACTAACAATGAGATGGACGACAAAGGTCACGTACGTAAGCACAATTCTTTGCCCTGAGGGGTGAGGTGTCAAGGCTCCCGCCCACTGGTCGCCCTGGAGAAGCTAAGGAGGTTTTCTCCCAGATGCGCATGTTGTGCTTTTTAGGAACAGTCTGTGCTGTATACTTGTCAGTAAAGTAGCCAACATAGGGCTTTTGAAAGCTTTGGTTGGCGTCGGAGAATGCTGGCGGTTGAGGATGGTGAGCGTCAGGGAGTTTGAAAACCAAGAAATACCTGTTTAAGCGAGAATTACTGGTCGAGGAGAGTAGGAGGGAAAGGTTCAGGGGGCTCTCGGGGACCTTTGCCCTTCAGGGAAATCACTGTGGGCTCCAACTGCCTTCCCATAGGTCATGAAGTCTGATGGGCACACTGTGTGTGGTGTAGTAGGAGGATTCAAACTGGAAATCCCGGAAGGCAGCCTGGAAATCTCCCCCACAAATCTGCCCCTATGGAAGGTCTTTTCAGGTCACATCCATCCTGCACCTTCTTTCTAGGTGCACCCCTGCTCCCTTCTGCCAACCTCAGCATGGCACTGTGCCAGTCACAAACGGACAGAGAGAAGTTCCAGGCATTAGAAAGTGGGGAATGTTCAGAAGGTTGCCCATCATGTCCAGGCCCATCAGTTACCTCCACGGGAACTCATGGCAGGCGATCAGATCTGGGGACACTTCTACACCAGTGGTCACCCACATTTGGAAGCAGGAAAGGATCCCAATCTGGAAAGGGAATCACTGATGCCTGGTGCTGCTTAGATGCCTTTCTCTGGAAATTCTTTAGTCCTGAGGGCCTTGATGGGGGCCAAATGGCACAACAAAGGCCTTTGTGTATTACAACCTGAGCCTCCCTGGTTGTTTCCCTTTAGCTTTTGTGTGTGTCTGTGTTGGGGGTGGTCAAGAGAGCGAGCTAGGGCTGGGGAATGGAAGTCTGTTTTTCTGACAGCGTTTGACCGGTTCTCCTCCAGATAATTCTGCAGTCCATGCATAAGTACAAACCCCGTGTGCATGTGATGGAGCAAGACATCAGGGCTGACTTGTCCAAGATTCAGAACCTGCCCACTGAAGGGGTTAAAACGTTCTCCTTTAAAGAAACTGAGTTTACCACAGTAACAGCTTACCAAAACCAACAGGTAAAGTAAGCCAGGTCACTGGCAAAGGAAAATAGTCCCAGAGGGACCTTGAGATAAAGGCTAGCTGCACTCTATGGATTGCATTTTCCACCAATGAAAATAAATCATACTTTCATTGTATTATTAAGGTAAGTTTAATAATGAATTGTTTAAATCTTATATGAGGAAACAATCTCAGAATGTAATTTCTGAAAAAAAATTATTTATAAATAGATGCTAACCATTCCAAATTTTATTTAGCAATATGCTTACATTTATTTAAACTGTCATATCACACATTGCAAAGTACTTTGTGCTTATTGTAACCATCATAAGCAATGGTAACAGTGTGTTACTGAGAGCAACGACTTTATATTTCTCTCTCTTTTTAATCCATAGATTACCAAACTGAAAATAGACAGAAATCCTTTTGCTAAAGGATTTAGAGATCCTGGAAGAAACAGGTAAACAACGTAACAATGACATCTAATATTTGTTTTCCTTTTCACAAGTATTAAAGATAAAGAAACTATGATGACTCATAAGTTTTAAGTTTTGTTACTAGAATATGGTAGGAAAGGAACCCAGATATTTTGTCTTCAAAACCTTGCCTCTTCCCACTCCCTCCCCTACCCACTTTTAAAATACTATTTATTTTAAGAACCCTTGGACTGATTGAATTTTATACAGAAGTCTAGCTATAAAATAAAAATATTTCAAACAGTCACATCTAAAAGATGTAACAAAATCTCTCAAACTTTTACATGAATCATTATTTTCAGAAATTGTGTTTTGGGATTGTTGAAAGTTGAATCTCTTTTTTAGGGGTGTATTGGATGGGCTTTTAGAGACCTACCCATGGAGGCCTTCTCTCACTCTGGATTTTAAAACCTTTGGTGCAGACACACAAAGTAAGAACATTTGTAACCTTAGTTTTGTTTTTGCATATTAATGAAATAACAACAGCCAGAATACTTGTACCAAATACTACACAAGGGAAAAAGTATATGCCAGAAAATGCGTGTTTAGGAGCAAGTGGGTGTATATTCAACTCAATGAGAAGGCAAAGAGGAAGAGGAGCTGGTATGAAAGAAGGGAATAGAATTGTGGTTGACATCTGTCCTGAGTTATCTTACACCCTGAGATTTTCAAACCTCTTCTGGATTTTTCAGCTTCTAGCTGGCTCATATTCTTTAGGATATGCTTATAGTGTGTGTGTGGCCTGATTTACATTAGCTATTGAAATGAATATTTTATGTTTTACAAAAAACTTTCAGCATACGTTAAAATGAAATTCATTAAATCACATCATTAAGTTCTAATTTTTCTGTTTTTGTTAGTGAGGAAAGTAAACATTAAAAATAATACTCAGTCATCACAGTTAAATTAGTTGTGGTGAGCATTTTAAAATATTTGCAAGGTATTTGTTCTCAGTACATTACATTACTAAATAATAATACTACTAATAATTAGATACTGCAGGCTTTCTGGTGCAAAAATGTATACCATAATTTATTCCGATACAATGAATAGAATAATTTTTATTTACAGACAACATGGAATTAATTTACCCCTTTTGTCTTCACTCCAGCAAAGTTGAGTTTTACGTTATGCCACAACAACCAACTGAAATGTGAATAAATTAAGTCAATAATTTGGTGAAATAGTTCAGTGGAATGACTGTATTGATGTGGCTTAGGGAGTTTTACACAAAAAATACGAACACTTATTTTACAGCATCACTGTAATACCATCTAAGTATCATGCTTTAAAAATATTCAATTCAACACAATGTACATTAATTTGTAAAGAAAAAACCTAAAGATGATTATTAATTCATAATTTAAAATACACAATTTTCTCAATTATATAAGAGGTCCAGAATGTTTTCATATTTCAAAGAAGAGTTGCTAATTTTTAAAATAATTTTTGAATGTTTTATTATAAAAAATATATTTGCCACCTCGTTGATGAAGGATTAGGCTATGTCTACACACAGAGAATAGTTAAGAAAAAGACAGCAACATCAAAAAAAAAAACTTGATCAAGTCTAATCATTAACCAGTTACTTGAATTCAAACATTTTCCAAAATCAGGGTTAGAGTCCTAGATTTTCCTGAACCTTATAATTATTCCTCATTTCAGTAGATGCTAAGCAACCATAAAAGATTACCTGACATCATTGACATAAACACTTTTCATTCTCATCTTGATGTTTTGTGTCTTGCAAAATTGTCTTCAACTCTTGATGTAGTACACCATAAAAGTATCCCCATCCATGATTTTTTATTAAGAAAAATAAGCTAATGCTTTTTTTTTTTTTTGAGTTGGAGTCTCACTCTGTCACCCAGACTGGAGTACAGTGGCTGCTCCTGGCCACTGCAGCCTCGACCTGCTGGGCTCCGGCGATCCTTCCGCCTCAGCCTTCCAAGTAGCTGGAACCACAGGCATGCGCTACCACGCCCAGCTAATTTTTTGATTTATTGTAGAGATGAGGTCTCGCCAAGTTGCCCGGGTGGGTCTCGAACCCGCGGGCTCAGGCAATCCACTCACCTCAGCCTCCCAAAGGCGTGGGATTACAGGCTGAGCCACCGAGCCAGCTCTAATGCTTTTAAATGTGTTGTTTTCATTTATACAGGATTATTTTAATGTACACTAATTTTTTATCAGACCAAAACTGTCTGTAGAATCCCAAACCATCCATCAATTTGTTCAATTTACTTTACTTATTTCAGTAAATTTTAAATATTTTTAAAAAGCTAGTTTGTGTTTGTAAGATATAATTGGCTCTGAGTCATAATTGGGCTTCTTCTGTAATTTTTGGACAAATGTGGTTCAAGTGCCTGGTACAATCTTTGAGCATATTGAATGCTGAAGACATGATACATAGTAACAGTGCTAAAAGTAATAATAATAGTAGTAGAGAATCTATATGCAACTTTGGCCAAAAGAATGAGCATGTCCTTTTCCAAAGAAACTAAAAGAACTGTGAACTTGCAAAGGAAAGCTTCCCTAAGAATGAGCAGGTATGGTGATGAATATGATTACTGGTTCTGCAGGAATTCAAGTTTATTATTCATTGAATTGTCATTCACAGGTGTAAGCAGTGGCTCATCTCCAGTGACCTCTAGTGGAAGGGCTCCCTCTCCTTTGAACTCCTTACTTTCTCCACCTTGCTCTCCACCTACGTTTCACTTATGTACAAGTTCCCTTGGAATGCCCTGTTCAGAGGCATACCTGCACAATATCAACTTGCCCCTTTACTACAAGATTTGTCCAACTAATTTTTGGCGACAACAAACTCTTATCTTACCTGCTTCTGAAAGGTTAGCAAGCAATAACAGCTCTCAGTCTTTTGCCCCTTTCATGATGGAAGTGCCCATGTTATCTTCCCCAGGGGTCACTAATTCAAAAAGTGGTTCATCTGAGGACTTCAATGAGCAATGTCTACAAGAAGCTAATTCTGCTAGTCAAATATTATGTGGATTACAGCCACCTGGAAACATTTTCCCACCAAGCCCTACTGCCCAAGAAGCACTTGGTTGCTGTTTCCATCCTTCTTATGGCTTTTATAGGTACAACTTCTCTATGCCATCTAGACTGGTAAATGCTGCCAACCATCTCAAAGTGAATGACAACATTCAAGTTTCTTTTAAAGAAGGTAAATGTAATCATACTCATTGGTATCCAACAATTGACCATTGCCTTTAATGAAACAATCACATTCCTAAAACAATTATATGTAAACACATATTTTCTTTATTTGTAGTCAGACAGCATTGCTCTGTCATGTATTTAAAGTGCTTTATCAAATATTCATGAGGAGGTGTTTATAATGTGAAATGTAACCTATAAGAATCTTAGATTACAGTGACCTTGGGCCTCAAAAGAGATATTCATTATATATTATTTCATGAGAAAGCCCACCAGTGAAAATTGATGCCAAGGTTTTCAATTACAGTGAAGCCAATTTATCATGCTAACTGCCTTTTACATATTGCAATGACCAAAGGAAGATGGATATAATTCCTGTGAAAACATTGAAACATTTTTAATTTTATCTACGAAGATTGGCTTCATTGTAATTTTCTATCTAGTAATTGTAGAAGAAAATTTAATTGTTTGCTTGCCTTATACAATTACACTCTACTGTTGAAGGAACAACTAGTCCCAATTTTAAGGTACAAATAAAGACACAAACTTTCAAATATTATTTTTTATTAATCTGTGTAGCCTAAAGACCATTAATCCTGAAAGAACACAGTGATTTACTGAAAAGTAAAACATTCTAAATGACTTTGATCTTTTATTTTGGACCATCCCTAAATGAACCCTTTTTACTTATTTTTTGGACAAACCTAGTATTTGATATATTATGTAAGACAGTGTTGAAGGGAAAGAACACATTTGCATCTATAAATATAAACAAATATGTAAATAACATTATATTAGTAGAATTTAATTCCACTCTTGTGTGTCAGTCATGATAAATTACACTATACAAAAATAGAGTAAGACTTTATTTTAGTTTATGAAGTTAAATAGTTTCTTTTCACCAGGACCTACATTTTTGAAAAATAATATGATGCATATATATAGCTTGTATATCTTTAAGATGAAACAGATTTTTATTTTATGCCACTAATTTTAGCCCTTTTATTAAGCCAAGCCTCTTCATACCACAATGGTGTGAACTATCTTTTAACAAACTAAGCTAACTGTTAAACCATTTTTTTCTAATTTTTTATCACATATCAGAAAGAGCATGTTATTACTTATTTTGCTCAAAATGATTATTTTATCCTAAATATGCCTTATAAATGTGTCTTCCTACATATGTATTAAAATTATGTGTCCTTTATCCTGGGGAGAGGAATAGAACAGAACATGATTGCTTCAAAATTAAGTATTCTAGTCAATATGAAATATTATATGTGACTTAAACTAATGAAATACCTGTTGGAAAAGTCTTTGAGGCATAAAATCTGTACTACCTAAATTTATTAAATCGGTAATTAAAAGCAAAAAATACACTTTATTTTTGTCTACTCCAAAAGGAAACCTATATGCTAGTTTTAACTGGTAAAATTAATTACTACTTTTTAAGCAGAAATACCTATATCAGATTATAATGAAACTTAATCTGATGGCTTACATGAAAGAACCTCAGTAATTGATAAGATAACGTATTTAACTGAAAAATTCAATAAATCTCTTGGCTACTTCTTAGTGATTATTTAAAAGAAGAAATTAATTTTCATAGCTGCTCCAGAATATATATACCTCATATTTTATGCTTTAGATAATTTTGCTATATAATACCCATATAAAATGGATAATATGGAATTACATTGGCAATGGTGATTAATATAAAGGGGCAGAAGTTTAAATGCTAGAAGCTAAACATTTATCTTAAGCTACTTTATATTATGTTCATAAATTGCCATTTTGCATTTTAATTTAGAAGTAACCAAGGGAAAGCTTTTTATAGAGTATTAGACTTGGAAGAAGTCTTAAGAGGTTCAGTAGGCAGTCCTCTGCTTCTAAGCAAGTTACTCTTCTGTAGAAATGTGCTAACAGCTCTAATTCATGAACAATAAATAGTTAGTGCCCTAACCATTTTCTGTTGAATAAATTCTTACTCCTTGATGGGTGGGACAAAATTCAAGTAACTTGGTAAATTGAGGTATGGTTTTGGAATAAAAAACAAAATGCTATGGAATTCCATCACTTTCAACCATATTAACTAAATATTAGGCTTGCTTTAAAAACCTACAGAAATCAAAAGCCACTTGACTAGACAAAGTGTGAAACAGTTAGCAAATAAAAGTGGCCAAATGATACTTAATAGACCCCCAAGTCTAATAATTATGACTTCTATTTTTATCTGGTTTGACCATACATATATGTTCATCTTTTCCCCATTTTAAAATAAAACATCTTAATTAAGCTAACTAAATTTATGAAATCTGATTTATAATCTCACCTGGTTTTATGACTTACCCAAATAAATCTAAAGAAAATGAACTTTTCATCAACTTTGTAAAATTGGCACATAGAGTCAGGAAATAAACAAATGTTACTTTATCCTTGCACAACCCTCAGTAAAGCTGAGACTTGTAGTCACATTCCCTGATCAGAAAGGTATTATTTTGTGAAACAGTCAGTCAAGCTAAAACCGAGGACCTAAATTTGAGCCTGGTTGTAGAACACGTGTCTAAGTTGATTAATTCTCTATTTATTACATTTGCAAGGCCAATATATAACTTTAGGCAGTGTAATTTAAAACATCAGTCTCTTTAATATTATTTTTTCTTTTCACCATACAGAGGGGGTAGGCCCTCTGAAGATTACATTTTTAAGGTCCAATATATAACTTTTGGTTATAAAATTTTACAGCCTTCAAACTTATTAATATCATTGCTCCCATTCATTGCACTGCAAAAATGAAGAGTTTTATTTTCCCAAAACTATGAAGACAGATGCTCAAGATGTTTCACAGCTACTAGTCATAGGTTCTACATATGGTCTGGGAAAGGTCATGACTTCATTCTTTTGTGAAACAGAAGCATGTCTGTGGCACAAAAAGAAATGAACAATTAGAAACAGCAAGTGATGACTCAGTGAATAAGTCTTTGAACCATCAGAGTCCTACGTGCTGACAACTTGACAAGGTGCAAAGACAAGCATCTGAATTGGACATTATCGAAGATTTCCCTTTCATTCTCCTAATCATTTTTATTATGCACCTTGGGGGAAAATTATGATGCAAATAAAGCAGGTAGTATGCATCTTTGAAGTATTACTGGTGTAATGCTGAGCCAGACATGACTGTAATGTTTTGGATAAGTATTTAAAATATATTTTACAAATATGCTGATGGCAAGTTTAGATGCTTTAAGACAACAGAGGTATATGTCCATGTATACAATAGTTTAATATGCAATTGTTATCTTCTTACACAATTTCACTAACAAATATTTTCCTTATCTGAATATGCAGTTTGATAATTTCAGGTGTCACTGTCTCCTCTCTTCTCTCTCTCTTTCTCTCTCTCTATATATATACATACACACAAATATATATATATGTATATGTATATACACACACAAATCAGTGATGTTTTAGTTTAGTTTTGTTATTAGATAATTTATACTGTGTTGCTCTTTTCTCCTTCTTAAAAGAGATGCTACAAAGAACACCTACTCATTGTATTTACTATTAATTATATATACTTATGTGGAAAGGCAGATTTAAATTGACAGGGTAGAAGTACAATGTTTTTACTCCAATTTAGAGATATGTTGCCTTTTTGCTGAAAAATCTTCAATCACTAAAAATAATAATATTCTGTTATACAGCAATAGTATACCAGCTGATTTCACTGGAATTTAATATGTTTATTGCAATGGTTTAAAACAAACCAGATGCATAGCTTAGGCAGTTGCTTTGATATCTGTCATGATATACATTTAATCTTCTTAGGTTTTGATTGCAATTAAATGATAATTTGTATTAAAACTGTGGAAATAAACATGGTTTGAATGACAACATAAAACAGAACAAATAGATACATAGAACATTTGAAACATCCAGTATTACAACTATTTACATGTGTGAGGCTGGCCAAATTTGACATGCTGTTTCAATAAAATATTGAGAAGAAAAAGACTAGTATCATTTCCTTTTAAAGTTTCAAATGCTCATGTTTACAAATTTGTACTGCATATTAATATGTAAACATACATTATAGTGAGCAGATGTGCAGAGAATAGTTACAAGCTCTAACTAAGTTGAAATCTATCTACATATCCATTGGCTTTGTTTTTTTTTAAGTACCTAAAATAGTTACGTAATTTAAAGTTAAATATAATAGAAAATCTTAGAATTACAGTACAATACATTGTATTATTAAACTTTTAAATCAAATTATTATATTTTAGTTGTTGCTAAAGATGACAGAATTTTGCTTTGGATTTAAGATCACATACCTATGCACATAATAAAGCATAACAGAATATTTTGCTTGTAGAAAATAGTGTAAATAATTCAGAATTTTACTAGAGTTAAAAGGGAACAAAATAAGTTTATAATGATTAAAAGTCGTTGTTTTTAAAGATTTTTAATTGAGTATAGTGAATTGAATACTTCAGTTTGTCTTTTCCCTCTCAATCTTTCATGTTGATGCATTAGTACTTTACCTTTATTTTAATTTTGCCTGAAATTGAGTTTTCATATTTATTTTGTGACATAAAGATTTTGTGACTGTTCTACCAATTACATTAATGTCTGATCATATTGATTTTCTACTTTATTGATTTTTGTAGGTTCTAGAAAAAAATGTTTCATAAAAACAACAACAAATAGATTACTTTTTGGAAGAGACATTGGTTTCTCAGTAAGATTCAAGTTTAAGTAGAAAAGTTACTCACTGCTGCATCTACACTGACACTGTATCTGGCTTTCTTTAAGGGAGGTTATACACAGGCAAAAATGGTGTTTGTTACAAATAAAGCTACGTTTTACAAAACTCAGGTTGGGTCTTCTTTAAATCATGATGCTAGGCAGAAGAAAATATTGTCTGAAAAAAGTATCATCACTTTGTAACCTGTCACCATGATTCTTTTTTAAAATTGTACGTTATTGTGATGCAAGGGTGAGAATGGGGTGTCAGATTTCAGTAGACTCTGTGGGCCCTAGCATCACATGTAGGTAATTAAGATAAATGAATCCAGTGTTTGTGCTCAAGTGTTGTAGCCAAATTCTGTTAAAGTGTGATGAAACAGGGTAGTCACCCCAAGCCCTAAGCTAGTCAAGAAACAGGGTCTTCCAGTGAGTAATGGATAATGACTGCCCCAGCTGATGCCAATAAAAGCCTGAACCTTCACACACACTTATTATATTTTAGTTTATTTATTCATATTCATGTTTATCTAAGTTGTGAATGATGGAGGAATGGTATTTTTTAAAATTTACTTGTTTTTAACTTTAAAAAGTTTGCCTGTGTGTTATAGAAAACTAAAAAATACAAGAAGCAAATAACACAAAAACATCCATAATCACAAGCAGTTTACAGTCAGACTTCTAATCATTGTGTATGTCTACACGCAACTGAGCATACATTTTTATGTGTTCGAGGTCACACAGAATTGGTGCATTTTCATAAATCATTAATATTTACCAATTCAAGGTCCCAAAGCTATGATTATTTTGATAACTAATAATATACTAAGCCAAATTAACAGGATAGAAATATACCTGCCTTTCACAGTGGCAAAATTTTTTTAAAAGACAAAAATGACAATAGGCCTCTAGATAAAGATGTTGGGAGAACTACAATTAAAATTAACACGTCCTCAATGCTCAATTTATAATGAAACATTAAAAAATAGAGTATGACAAACAACACTTCTAAGATAATTTATTATCAGATTTATACTATTAAAATATTAGTGAGAAGGTTTATTTCCACTGAATTTTATTCCACACAGTTTAACAATCCATGAACGGAAATATGGATCGTTTCCAGTTTTTGGCTATCACAAATAAGGCTGCTATGATCGTATAACCTTTTGTGTAAAGGTCACTTTATTTCTCTGGGTGCAATTATTGGGTCATTTGGTAGTTGCAAGTTTACTTAAATAAAAAAAAAAAAAACTGCCAAGCTGTCTTGCCGAGTAGCTGTACAATTTTGCATTCCAAACAGCAACATATTATAGATTCAGTTTCTCTTCTACATGGCCAGGATTTATTGTTGTTACTGTTTTTATTAATTATTAATTTTAGCTGTCCTGATAAGCTTGTAGTGATAACTGTTTGCTATTTTAATTTGCATTTTACTGATAGCTAATGATATTGGGCATCTTTTCCTGTGCTTATTTGTTATCTATATATTCTCTTTGGTAAAATGTCTATTTGTGTCTTTTGCTCATGTTTAATTGTGTTTGTTTTTAAACTGTTGCATTTTAAGAGTGTGTATGTATATACATACTTTATAGATATACTGTTTAAACTGTTTCAAGAGTATATACTTTATATATATTTAATATTCATTTATATATGTTTATATAATGTATATGTTTTTATCTTAGATAATAGATATTTACTGTAGTGGCATAAAATATAAAAATATTTTATCCCAGTCTGTGCTTAGTCATTTCATTTTCTCCATTCAAGCTTCCACAGAGCAAGCTTTTTAAATTTTGATTAGGTGCAATTTACTAATTGTTTTCTTGGGTTATGCTTTTGCCAGCAAGTTTAAGAAGAGTTTGCCTAGCTAGAGAGTGAATAATTTATCCATTTTTTTTTCTAAAAGTTTTATGTCTTACATTTAAGCCCACTTCCATTTTGCATTGATCTATTTCTGGGTCCTGTATCCTGTTCTATTGACTTATGTCTCTAGTTTTCTACCAAATACAGCGCCGTCTTGATTATTATAACAATATAACAATGTATAAAATCAGGTAGAGTAATTTCTTCCAGTGTATTCTTCTTTTTCAAAACAGGTTTTAACTATTTTAATTTCTTTCTGCCTGTACATATAATTTTTAGAATGAGTTTGACTATGTCTATAAAAAAACTTTGCTGAGATTTTCATAGGAATTTCATTAAATCTATAGATAAATTTGGAGAGAATTGACATCTTTAATATGCTGCGTGTACCAATCCACAAATATGGTATGCCTATCCATTTATTTAGGTCTTTGGTAAGTTTCCTCCATCAGCACTTGATAACTTTCAGCACATATCTTGTACATGTCTTTATTGCTTTATGCCTAAGTATTTTATTTTCTTTGAAGCGATCGTAAATAATACTGAGTTTCTTATTTTGGTTTTTGTATGTGTATCATCACCACACAAATATCTGATTTTTTTTTAACCTTTTGATATTGTATCCTGCACACCAGATAACCTCACTTATAAGTACTAGAAGTTTTATGAGGTTTTCTTGGTTGTTTCATTGGGATTTTCTAGGCAGACAATCCAACCACGCAACCATGTCATCTGCAAATTGGAAGTTTCACTTATTCTTTTCTGGTTTATGTGCCTTCTATTTCCTTTTCTTTACTCATTACATTGGCTAAGACTTTCAGTACTATGTTGAATAAGATTGGTGAGAGTAACATTTTTGCCTTGTTTCTGATCTTGGAGATTGCCACCAATGAATATAATGTTATCTGCAGGGTTTTTGCTAATGCTCTTTATAAAGTTGAACAAGATCCCCTCTATACCTATGCTTTCTGAGAGATTTTAAAATCACAAATGGGTGTTGAATTTTATAAAATGTCTTTTCTGTATTGGTTGATAATGATCGTATGATTTTTCTTCTTTAGCTTGTTTATATGAATGATTGCATTAATTGTTTTTCAGATGTTGAAAACGCCATACATACTTTGTCATAGTTATAATTAATTTTGTATGTTGATTAATTTGATTTTTATAATATTGTACTGAGGATTTTAAAATACAAGTTTATGAAATATTGACCTGTCATAGTTTTATTTTACTGTGATATGCGTCTCTGATTTTGGCATTAGGGTAACACAAGCCTCATAAAATGATTTAAGAATTATTCCTTTTCTTTTGTTTTCTGGACGATATATTTTTTTTTTTTTTTTGAGTTGGAGTCTCACTCTGTCGCCCAGACTGGAGTGCAGTGGCCGCTCCCGGCCACCGCAGCCTCGACCTGCTGGGCTCCGGCGATCCTTCCGCCTCAGCCTTCCAAGTAGCTGGAACAACAGGCGCGCGCTACCATGCCCGGCTAATTTTT
>CAUYQG010247083.1:0-35248 GCA_963574415.1 Tarsius wallacei | reverse complement strand
GCTACCACGCCCGGCTAATTTTTTTGATTTATTGTAGAGATGAGGTTTCGCCTGCCCAGGCGGGTCTCGAACCTGCGGGCTCAGGCAATCCGCTCACCTCAGCCTCCCAAGGCGCGGGATTACAGGCTGAGCCACCGAGCCCGGCTAGATCTTATTTTTAATATTATTTTTGATAATTTGTAATCATTTCAAATAAAAATTGTTAAGAATGGATTACCCAGTCGGGTATGGTGGCTCAAGTCTATAATCCCAGCACTTTGGGAGGCCAAGAAGAGAGGATTGCTTGAGCCCAGTCTAGGCAACTTGGTGAGACCTCATCTCTACAACATATCAAAAAAATTAGCCAGGCATGGTAGCATGCACCTGTAGTTATGGCTACTTGGAAGGCTGAGGTGGAAGGATCACCTGAGCCCAGCAAGTCGACGCTGGGGTGGCCATGAGCGTGCCACTGCACTCCAGCCCAGGTGACAGACTGAGACTCTGACTCGTAAAAAAAAAATAAAAAGAATGGATTACCCACCTTGGTCTCATTTGCCTGAGTAAACTTGAGCTATGTTGTAAAAACTTGATCTATCTTACCCCAAAACATTCAGGAACTGTGGATGCTGTAATGACTTTCCAAATCATTTAATCATAAAATATCCAATAAAATTCTTAGTAAAAAATACTAACAATAATTTGAAAATGAAAAATTAAAGGTAACTCTGAATGGACCTATAACTTTGCCATAGTGTATTTATCACCTAAAAATGATGTTTGGAGGATTTTCAAGGGTCTTATGATTTTCATCTAGGGTCTTATGATTTTCATCTATTGATAGAAATTTGTGTTAATGAGTAAATATGAGTATATCACTCTAAAAATCACAGTGCTTTATCTGATAAATTATTTGGTTTGGGTTTTCTAAAAATGTTTTTGCATCAAGGTATAAACAGTCATCAAACAACTAAGTGGTCAAAAAAAGAAACTAGCAGTATTAAAGACAAGTAGCATAAAAATAATACAACCAAAAAAAAGAAAAAAAGAAAAAAAAAGAATTTTATCAGCAACTAGCATGTGTGCCACCAGGAAAATCTTTTTATTTGATGCAACAATATCATCAGTCGTGAATGCAAAAGCCAATTCTTGCAGTGACAATCTTTGCTTCTCTGTGAGTTGGATTGCGCAGGTAAAAGAATGCTTTGTTAGCTACTCTCCCGCTCTATGAGTCATAGCACCTGGATATTCAGGCTTAAGGAAATTCCATTTTTTAAACATCTTTCTCCTAGGTAATATAACACAGATGGTCTTATCCCTAAGCTATGAGAATTTAAAATAAAATGTATTAAAGCATTAAAAAAATTATTTTCTGCCTCTAGTGTTTTTTTAGCAGTTGAATATTAAATCATTGAAATGTCAAGAGATTAGGAAGCAAAATATTATAATTCATTGCACTTGAATCTCTTTTAGGTCATTTTTATAACATGGAATTTCTTGAAATTTAAAAGAGTTATATTTTCTATAGTCAAAAATTGCTAAATACATGCATTTTTTGAAAGATTAACATTCTAGCATTTATTTGAATCATTAACAGGTTTAACATACTGTTAAGAAAGATATGATTTATTTGTTTAAACAAAAGGAGTTATGTTCATTAAAGCATAAAATGTATTAATTAATAGCATAAATGTATCAAGAAAACAATTCTAGAATGGCAATATGGAGTTGAAGATTTATTTCACCTTTCATCTTTCATATTTTGTGACTTACCATGAATAGGTTCACAACTAATTTTAATCATTGTTGCCACTTTAAGTACCTACTATGTTCTGTACACTATTGTGTAACTCAGTGTTACAAAATATTACAAAGCACAGCTTTTGTTATTAGTAGTGCTTATAATATATTTATGCTTACAATATACACACAGAAGCAGATACTAAGCATAGATTATTATTTATGCTTATAATCTACATACAGGAGCATATATTAAGTGTAGATTAATGCTTTAGCTTTTCAATTCTCTGAGGATTAAATTTTGGAAGTGATTGGTGAGAGCTAATGAAGATTGATTGGTAGATGCCAGAGGACAGATAGTTTTAGGCAATCTTGAAGTTCTGATTATATTGGAGAAGGTAGTAGGAAAGAGCAAAGAATTTCTAATTCTATGATAAACAGATTAAAATGACCCAGTTGACTCAAAATAGGTAGATATTCCAGATTGGAAAGAAGATAAATCAGGTAAGAGAAAGTCATGTACAGGAGATATTGCAGGTTTACTTTTTGATCACCACAATGAAGTGAATCACACAAACTCTTAGGTTTCCTAAAAATATGAAAGTTATGCTTACAACATGTTATAGTCTATTAAAGTTATAATACCATTATGTTATAAAAGTATATAACCTTAACTTAAAATATTTATTACTAAAAAATGTCACAGAGTATCTGAGCTTCACTGAGTCTTAATAATTTTGTTGATAGCATATCTTATCTTGATGTTGATGATTACTGAATGATCAGAGTATGGTTGCTAAAGGTTTGAGTGGTTGTGACAATTTTTTTCTTCTATTTTTAAAAACCTTTCAATAAGGAATATTTAAACATAGACAGAATTTGACAGACTATTATGATAAATACACCCTTAGTTTGATTGGTCACATTTAATTTGATTTTAAATAACCATTTTGATGCAATTATCTTCTCCAGCCATGTTAATTCCTCTGGGACAGAGAGCTCTTTTGTTTTAGATTTTTAAAACAGTTTTGTTTATTATTATTACATAATAATTCTAGTTATTTCTGGGGTACATTTGTTTTGGATACATGAAAACAATGCATAATGGCCAAATCACTGTTACTAGAATATCTATCATATCAGACATGTCATTTCTTTGTGCTGGGAATATTCCAAATTTTCTCTTTGAGCTATTTTGAAATATATTATAACTTCTTGTTAACTATAGTCATCCTATTGTGTTATTGAACACTGAAACATTTCTTCTATGTAACTATATTTTTGTACCCACTAAGACTCTGGTATTCACCATTTAATTCACATATATAAATGAGAACATGCAATATTTGTCTTTCTGTGCCTGGCTTATTTTAATCAACATAACGTCCTCCAATTTCACCCATGTTGCTGCAAATGATAAGATTTAATTCTTTTCATGGCTAACTAATATTTCATTGTGTGTATGTACACATATTCTTTATCCTTTCATCTGTTGATGAATACTTAGCTTGATTCCATATCTTGGCTATTGTAAATAGTGCTTCAGTAAACACAGATGTAGACACAACTGTGTAATATATTGATTTTCTTTTTGGTAAATATCCAGCAATGAATTACTGGACTATGCATTCTATTTTTCTTTTTGTTAGTTTTTTTGAGACCCTTTTATACTATTTCCCATAGATGCTGTACTAATTTACATCCCTACCAACTGTATATGAGGTGTTCCCCTGTCTCTGCATCCTTGCCAGCTTCTGCATATTCTCTGTCGTTTTCATAAACGACACTTTAACTTGGGTGAGATAATAGTTCATTGTGGTTTTGATTTGCATTTCCCTGATGATTAGTGAATTGAACATTTTTATATACCCATTATCCATTTTGTGTCTTCTTTTATTAAATATCCATTTAGATCTTTCACCCATTTTTTAATCAGACTTTTTTTTTTTGCTTTTAAGTGTCTTAAACATTGTGGATTACCAATTTCTTGTTAGATGGACAGTCTGCAAATATTTTCTCCCATTATGTAGGTTGTCTCTTCACTATTTTTTTCCTTTGCTATGTGAAATATTTTTAGCTTGAAGTAATTCCATTTGTCAGTTTTTGATTTTATTGTCTGTGTTCTTGAGGTCTTATTAAAAAAAATTCTTGCTGTCACCAATGTCCTAAAGCATTTCTTCAATGTTTTCCTCTGGTAGCTTCAGAGTTTCATGTCTTACATTTAAGGTTTTAATTTATTTGATATGATTTTTATATATGGTGAAAGTTAGACATCTAGTTTTATTCTTTTCCATCTGCATATTCAGTTTTCCTACCTTCATTTTTTAAGGATACTGTATGTTCATTGTATGTTCTTGGTGCCTTTGTCAAAATAAATTGGCTGCAAATGTGTGAAGTTATATCTAACTGCTCTATTGATCTATGTGTTGGCTTTTATCACAGTATATTGCTGTTTTATTTACTATAGTTTTGTACTATATGCTAAAGTCAGGTAATTTGATGCTTCCAGCTTTGTTCTTTTTGACTCTCTGGGGTCTTTTGTGATCTCATATAAATTTTATTTTTTTTTCTTATATTGTAAAGAATAACATTGGTATTATAATGGGGATTGCACTTAATTTGTAGATCACTTAGGTAGTATGAACATATTAACAGTATGAATTATTCTGATCCAAAACCATGTTATACCTCTCCACTTTTGAAGTCCTCTTCAATTTTCTTCACTGGTGTTTTACAGTTTTCTTTGTAATGATCTTTCATTCATTTTGTTAAAAATTATTGGTAGGTATTTTTTGTAATTGTAAATGAGATTGTCTTCTTGATTTATTTTTCAAATTATTTGGTGGGTATATAGAAAAGTTACTTATTTTTAATGTTGATTTTATATTCTGTAACTTTATTGAGTTTGTTGATCAGGTCTAACAATTTTATAAGGAAGTTTTTTTGTTTGTTTTTCTAAGTTAAAATAATGTTGTCTGCATACAAGGTTAATGTGACTTGTTGTTTTCTAACTTTCATGCCTATGGTTTCTTTCTCTTTCTTAATTGTTCTGACTGTGACTTCCAGTATTATAGTGAACAAAAGCAAGAATCCTTGTCTTATTGCAAACATTAGAGAAAAGGCTATCAGTGCAAGATTGGCTGTGGGTTTCTCATATTGGCCTTTATTGCTTTGAGGTATGTTCCTCTACACCCAGTTTGTTGAAAATTTTTATTATAAAAAAATTGAAATTTATCAACATTTTGGCATCTATTAAAATGATTATGTATTTTTGCCCCTTGATTCTTTTCATGTGATGGTCTGCATTTATTGGTTTGCATGTGTTGAACCATTTTTGAATCCCTAAGGTGAATCCCACTTGATTATGATGAATTATCTTTTCATCATGTTGTTGAACTTAGCTTGCTAGTATTTTACTGAGAATTTTTGCATCTATGTACACTGAGAAAATGACTTATAGTTTTTCGTGTCTTTTTAAAATTTAGGTATCAGGGTAATGTTAGTCTCACAGAATGAGTTTGGGAGCACTTCTTCAATTTTTTGGAATAGTTTAAGTGTGTGGTAATTCAGCAGTAAGGTTATCTAGTCCTTGTTTTTTAAATTATTATTTTAACTTTTTATTATTGCTGTATCCTACTTATCATTTTGGGCTATTTAGCTTTTTCGTTGTCTCATGATTCAATATTAGAAAGTTGCATGAATTCTAAAATATATCCTTTTAATTTTATTTTTAATTTGTATCAATCTCAATTTCATATTTTCTGCTTTGATCTTTATTATTTTTTTCTTCTAATAATTTTCATTTTTGTTTTTACTCTTTTAGTGTACTGAGGTGGGAAATTTCTTAAAATAAGACAATAGTGAATTTTGCCACATCAATTTACTCTTCCTTTTATGAAAGATTTATCTGTAGCATGCCATTCTGAATGAGATCATTTTACCACACAGTAGAACTTCTTTCAAATTCAAATCAATTATCTCAAACCTTACCAATGCTTCATCAAATAAGTTTATGTAATATTCTAAGTTAATTGTTGTCATTTCAACAACGTTCACAGCATCTTCACTAGGAATATGTTTCATTTCAAAAAAAAAAGCAACCACTTTCTTTGCTTATTTATAAGAAAAATCCTTATCAGTTCAGGTTTCACTATGAGATTACAGTCACATGTTTAGGCTTCACTTCTAGTTATCTTCTCATTGTCGCCACATCTACAGTTACTTCATCTGCTAACGTCTTGACTCCCTCAAAGGCATCCATGAAAATTGAAATCAATTTCTTCAAAAGTTCTGTTAATGTTAATGTTTTGACCCCTTTCCACGAATCAATCACAAATATTCCTTTTTTTTTTTTTTTTTTTAATTGGAGTCTCACTCTGTCGCCCAGACTGGAGTGCAGTGGCCACTCCCGGCCACCACAGCCTCGACCTGCTGGGCTCCAGCGATCCTTCTGCCTCAGCCTTCCGAGAAGCTGGAACTACAGGTGCACGCTACCACGCCCGGCTAGTTTTTGATTTATTGTAGAGACGAGGTCTTGCCAAGTTGCCCAGGCGGGTCTCGAACCCGCGGGCTCAGGCAATCCACTCACCTCAGCTTCCCAAGGCGCGGGATTACAGGCTGAGCCTCCGAGCCCGGCTCACAAATATTCTTAATGGCAACTAGAATGATCACTTTTTTCCAGAAGGATTTTAACTTACTTTGCCTAGATTCAACAGCAGAATTACTACCTATGGCAGCCTTTGCCTTACAAATGATGTTTCTTAAGTAACAAAACTTTAAAGTAAGAAATGACTATTTGAGTCATGGTCTGCAGAATGGGTGTTGTGTTAGTAAGCATAAAACATAATCTCTTTGTACATCTCCTTCAGAGTCTTGGGATACCACATGCATTGTCAATGACCAAGAATATTTAGAAAGGAATCTTTTTTTTTTCTTTTTTTGGATTGGCAGTTCTTACAGTGAGCTTAAAATATTCAGTATATTATTTTGTAAAAAGATGTGCTGTCACCCAGACTTTGTTCCATTTATAGAACACAGGAAGAAGGCAGAGTAGATTTAGCATAATTTTTTAAGGGCCCTATATAGTTACAAGATGCATTAAACCCTATCAAGTGAGGAGTCAGTCTGTTCTTAGAAGCTTTGAAGCCAGGCATTGACTATTCTTGTCTAGGTATAAAAGTCCTAGATGGCATCTTACTCCAATGAGCTTGTTTCATCTACATTGAAAATGTGTTATTTAATGTAGTCACTTTATCAATTATTTTAGCTAGGTGATCTGGATAACTTGCTGAAGCTTCTACATCAGCACTAGCTGCTTCAACTTGTTCTTTTATTTTATGAAGATGGTTTATCTTAAATTTTATAAATCAATTTTTGACAACTTCAAAATTTATTTTGCAGATTTCTCACCTTTATTTTCATCCAGTTCTTATGAAGAACAAAAAGACAACTTAATTTGTGTCAATTATTTGAATTTGTTCAATATTTGACTTATTTACTCATTTAATGTTTTATAAGTACTGACATATCTATTATAAAGTCATTTAGCTTGTTAGTTTATGATAATAATTTACAGTAATGATTAAGTGTCCTTACGACTACAGAGATATTTAGATTATCTCTTTTTTCCCTTGAAACAGTGTTAATAATCCATAATTTTCCTAAAAAGAATGTATTTCACTAAATTGTAAATGTTTTTAATGCAGCTATTTTTTCATCACCTTTAACATTCTATATGTATCTTTTATTTTATTCAACATATGCACATTTGTAACTTCAATTTATATTAATTAATTTTTGCAAAGATTTGATAATTTTCAAATTATTTTAAAATGAATAATTTTGTAGCTCATCCTCTTTAAGTCTTGATATATGATTTTATTCATGACTTTGTATTTATATAAATCTCATATATTTTGTTATGTTTTTAAAATTCTGTAATTATTTTTCTAGCATACCATGTTAGATGTTTATCTCGTTTATTTTCAATTTTTTTGAGTAAGTATGGAAAATTACCTTATATGTACAATTTTAGCTGCACTTTAAAATGTTTAATAGTTATATTAGTATAATATTACTTTTAAGAGTATTCCAAATTTAATTATAATTTTTTGACATGCATATTTAGAGCATTTTTTAAATTTTTAAATTTTTAAATTTTGATCAAGGATTTAGGCATAGTTTAAAGTAATCAAGAAATTTGAACTTTAAGATATCTATTACTTTAAATGTATTAAAAATGGTTTTGTGCTCAAGTATGAAATCATTTTATGTCCTTGTTCTTGAAAATAATGTAAATACGAAGGTGGAGTTTGTAGTGGTCTACATGTGTTCGTCTAACTCAAATTAGTTAAATTGCTTTGATTACATTCTCTATATCTTAATACATTTTACTCTTCTTGATTTATCCAATAATGAGAGATATATGGCAAAAATTATCTTAAATAATAAATTTGCAAAGTTATTTTTGTACATTTATTAATATTGTTTTACATATTCTGAATACATATTTTAGTAGTACAGAGTTTCTTTTTTAGTCTTTTTATATTTTTTAAAAGATTTTTAAGTTTTAAATATTTTATTCTTACATAGCTAATGCAAAATCACGTTTTTTTGTTTTAATATTAAAAAAATACTTTCTATCCTTTTACTCTCAATAATTTATTGTGCATCTATTTTATATATTTAGTACATGTGTGACTTAAAATTCTTATGTTATGCTCCATACCAGTATTAACTTCCTTTTACCACAGACTCTAGTTTACATATAATTGTTGTGTTTACACAGCAATCATAATTTATGTTTTTAATTTATCCAACTTTTGGAACTTAGTTTTTAATTTTACATATTTTTCTCAAATTTATTGAGATTCTATTCCTTTATATATTATTCTCAGAATTTACTGACACAATTATCTAATTCTCAAACAAAAATAAGAGTAATTTGGTGTAATGACCTTACTAGTTCAGTTATATATTTATTTCAGTAAAACACATATTTGAGCTTTAAGTATGTATAGGCCTGAACTGGTTGTATAGATAGATATTCACAAACTATAAAAGAATATTAAAACTAGAAGCAATATAGAATATCATTAAATATTATTTATTCGGTCATATATTTATTCATTTATATTTTCTTTTAGTAACTCCATGGCATTTTCTTCTCATTCATGAATTCTTTTAACTATTATAGAAGTTTTAGTCTAGTGGGCAATTGAGCAACTCAGTGATGCCAATGAAATGCAAGAGTTAAAGTATAGGGTATGAGTCTATTGGGTTTCAGATAATTGCAATAACAAAAACACAAGTTCCATAGTAAAAAGTATTGCATACTGCACTGACTAAAATGCAATCCCCTGAGATGAGAAACTAGGAGCTACTTTGTGTAATATGAGGCAAATAATTTTCTATGTACAGTGAATACTGTGACTTTATACAATATGTCTGAAACTTATTTTATGATTCTCAGTCAAAGTTTCAGCACAAAACATTCAATCTTGTTGTCCTTAAGAACAAATGCCAAAGTTTGGGTAGACCATAGTTTCTTCCCCCCCCCTTATTTATTTATTTATGTATTTATTTATTTATTTAAGATGTGGAGTATAATTCAGGACTAAGTAGGTAAGAGGTCATCATAATGGTAAAGTTTGGGCCTCCCTTTCATCCCCACTTAGCCTTCTTTGAGATCAGGCACCTTATTGATGCTATGTGCTCCCCCCTCAGCTGGCTGTATTCCTCTACTCCAAAATCCTTTCTTATAATATTATGATAAATGTTCAGGATCCACTTTTAAATCAGAACATGTGGAATTCAGCTTTTTGTTTCTGTGATAGATCACTGAGTATGATAGACTCTAAATCAATCCAATTTGCTGCAAGCCCAAAATTTTTTCCTTCTTTATGGCTGCATAGTATTACATTGTGTATACGTATCACATTTTTAAAAATCCAGTCCACTTTTGATGGGCAACATGGTTGGTTCCATGTTTTTGCTATTGTGAATAATGCTGCAATAAACATGCATGTGCACATATCTTTTTATAGAATGATTTGAGTTCCTTTAGGTATATTCCCAGAAAGGAGATTGTTAGGTCATATGGAAGGTTGGCTTTTAGAGATCTTAGGAATCACCACACTGTTTTCCACCAAGGCTGTATACTTTACATACCCACCAACAGTGTAGAAGTGTTCTCTTTTCCTGCATCCTCTCCAACATCTGTTGGTTTTTCAGTTATTGATGATGACCATCCTAACTGGAGTTAGGTGGTACCTTAGTATGGTTTTAATTTCCATTTCTCATCATGACTGTAAGACTGAAAACACACACAGATATATCAACCCAAATATCAAAAAAAAAAACCAACCAACAAATAAACAACAACAACAACAAACTCTATAAGAGCCTCATGACAGGAATAAACTCTCACATTTCAATAATCAGCCTGAACATGAATGGACAAAATGCATCACTGAAAAGACATAGAATGGCAAACTGGATAAACAACACATGACTCTACAGTACGCTGTCTCCAGGAGACTCATCTCACCAGAAGGAGTGCTCACAAACCCAAAATTAGAGGATAGAAAACAAATTTTAAAGCAAACAGAACACAAAGTAAAGCAGTAGTCACAATCTTATTATCAGACAAAATAACTTTAAGCTATCAAAAATTTAAAAAGATATGGAAGGGCACTACATAATGATAAAAGTTTCAATACATCAACATGAAATATCATCCTAAACATATACGTACCCAACAAAGGAGCACCAGCTTTTATCAAGCAACTACTAAGTAAACTAGAAAAAGATATTGACTCTAACACTATCATAGCTGGGGACATAAATACCCCACTAATCCTAGATAGATCATCTAGGAAAAAAATCAATAAGGAGATCTAGAACCTCAATGTGACACTTGACCAAATGGACTTAATAGACACTTATAGAACACTCCACCCAACAATCATGGAATAGACACTCTACTCATCACCACATGGAGCATACTCCAAGATTAACTGTATCCTCGACCATAAATCAAGCATAAACAAATTTCATAAGATTGAAATACTTCCATGTTCCTTCTCAGACCACAGTAGAATAAAATAAAGATCAACACCAACAAAATTCCCCCCAAACCAACAAAGACGTGGACATGAAATAGTCTGATGATGAACAACTCCTGGCTCAACACAAAAATCAAAGCAGAAATTAGAAGATTTCTGGAAACAAATAAAAATAAAAATACATCTTACCAAAATCTCTGGGATGCCATGAAAACAATACTAATAGGAGAGTTTATATCTCTACGGGCACATATTAAGAAAATAGAAAGATCACAAGTTAACAGCCAAACAAATTGCCTTAGGGAGCTGGAAAGATAAGACCACCAAAATCCTAACTTCAGCAGGACAATCCAGATCACCAAAGTAAAAGCCCAAATATGGTACACAGAAGACAAAAATATCACAGAAAAAAATCAACGAAACAAAAAGCTGGTTCTTTGAAAGGATAAACAAGATTGACAGACTCCTAGCCATACTGACCTAAAAAAAGAGAGAAAAAGTCCAAATAAACATAGTTTCTGAAAACTGAGGAAAATCAAAGAAGTCAGTCTTAATTTCTGTGTATTGTCTCTGCTCTGCTCATTCCATTACTGAGTCATGAACCACATATATATGGTCCAGATTTCACACAGGCAAGTTAAAGATAAATAAATTGAATTGAAATGTTTTCTCCTGTTGTGACTTGACATATTTTTCAGTATGAACTCTGCCAGATAAGTCATTTTTCTAAAAAAAAAAAAATTTATTTGGGGTAATATGGCAAAATTCATAATTCTACAATGTATCATATCATTCACAATACCAAAGATAAAGAAAATATGTCTCATTGAAAAGAAAAAAGATTACCAGAGACCAGCCTGAAATAACTGAGAATTTTTAAAAATCAGAATAGAGTTTTAAAGCAGTTATTGCAAGCTCAAAAATATAAAGAAAATATGACTATAATGAGTAAAAAAAATATGAATTCCTGGCAGAAAAACATATACTCTTAAGACAAATTTAAATTCTGGATGTAGAAAAATGCAGCATCTAAAATTAAATATTCATTAGATAGACTTAAGAGCAAAATCAAAATGGTCCAGGAAAGAAATATCAAGCTTGAAGATGGGTCAATAGAAATTATCAAAGTTAAATAGAAAAATGTTGAAAAAAATGTAACTCAGAGACTTGTGGGACAATATTAAAATTTAAAACATGTGCAATTGTAGTCTCTGTGGAAAGAAGAGATTGTTTAGAGAAAAAAGCTATAATATTAGCTGGTGGGGAAAAATATAGTGTAGGAGGGGCAAGAACTGGAATTTATTTATAAAAATTATATATTTAATCTTGCATGTTTAAACCTCAGTCATCTCCAAAGTAGTCTCTGTCTGATGCAGTACACCTATCGAGATGCTTTTTCCACTGCTCAAAACAGTTTCTGAACTCGTCAAATTTGATTTCTTTTAGTGCTTCTAACATTTTTTGTTTCACCTCCCCCACATCAGCAAAATATTTCCCTTTGAGTACTTTTTTCACTAGAAGGGAAAAAGCATTTGCTGGGGCAAGATGGGTGAATAAGACAGGTAGGACATGGGGATTTTTAGTAAAAAACTGCTATATACTCAGCATAGTGTGAGCAGGTGTGCTGGTAAATCAACCATCATGAAATGGGCAAATGGTTGAATCTCCAAAAAAATCCATGAAACTAAACACAGCCTATCACTAGCTGATATACTGATACCAATACGTTCCTAGAACACTTACCCAGCAGGGGAAGCCAATACTACAAAGGGCTCACCCACTGAAAAAAAATTTCATTCTGGGGGGGCCTTCAAATATAAATTTGAAATTGTAAGAGCTCAGAAAATAAGATTGAATGAAAACAAACAAACAGAAAATCCACTTAGGTGCACTATAGTCAAATAACTAAAAACCAAAAATATAGTGAACAACTTGACAGAAGTCAGAGAAAAAATTATACACTGTATGTAAGGAAACTTGATTGCGTGTTCAGAAAATATGGAGTCTAAAAGGTTGTGGAATTATTATTTCTAATTGCTGAAAAATTGTTAACCTGGCATATCTGACAAAAGTATATAGTACTACAAGAATGAAAACTATATAAAGACATTTCATATAAAATAAAATTTTTTAAATCAATGAAGATGCATGATAAATAATGCTAAAGTAAATTATTTGTGCTGCCATGATATAAAACAAAAGAGAAACAGAGTTCTTCAAGGCAAAATGAAGGACATTGTAAATATATGTACAATATAAGACTTTATTTTCACTCTTGATTAAAAAAAAAAACACATGTCCTTTTAAAAATTTATTGTATTTTGAGGTTTGTGTTGTATACAAATGTACCACATATGCTAATGAAATATCAAGAACATTCAACTGCAAGAGTTCATTATAAGAGAAGTGGTGAGATATGAGCAAGAGACTTGACAGCAGCAGCAGAGAGTGGGGTTAGTCGAATCTGATCCATCTTCCTCCCACAGCAGTCTGTGGGGCATCTGACCCACTCTGAGAGCAGAGGGGAAGGGCTGGAGACCAGAACCACTGCCTAAGACAAAGGCCTAAAAGGAACCTGGATTCACAGAAACTGCCAGAGAGTACGGTTTTTTTCCCTTCTTTTTTGTTTAGGTTTAGTTTTAATTTTAGTTTTTTTTTTTTTCTTTTCTCTTACTTTCTGTTTTTGTTTAAGTTCTTGTACTTGTTTTGTTTCTGTTATTTAATTTTTTATTTAAATTTTCTATTTATGTATGGGTATTTTTGAGGGACAGTACACTAACAGGGAGGGGGTTGTTTATTTGTATGATTGTCTATATGTGTTTGTCTTTTTTGTTTTTTCTGTCTTGCCTCTCTGTTTATTTGTTAGTTGGTATGCCTGTCTGTTTTCCCTCTTTTCCTTCTCTTTCTCAACCTCCCTCTCATCTTCCTCATTCCTTTTTCCATTCTTTCCCCTTTTCTTATCTCATTTTGGTTTCAGGGGACAAAAAAAACATGACCACAGCATAGACAGATTGTATGGCAGTGGGAAGTGGGTTCCAGGGGAACCACATACCTGTCAGTGGATACTGGGATCTGCAGATAGCTTCTGAATCACAGCTCCCCCCCCCCAATTAAATCTCTAAACTGCAGAAAGCACAGGTCCCCACCTGTAGTATAGCTTCAGAGTTGAACAAAACCAGAGGATCTACATAAGGAAAAATAGGAGATCGAGCAAACAGAAATAAAAGCTATCCCCCAATCACTGAACAACAGAATTAAAGAAGAGGTTAAAAAAAAAAGTGGGGGGAAGGAAAACATACAGAAATGAAGAAAAACCAGAGGAGGAATATGAGCTTCACCCAGACCCCTGGGAGGTCAGCCACTGAGAATACAAACTTCAGAACGCAAACAATGAAAAGCTCCCTGAATGACTGGTCTCAAATCACAAATCCAGATATCAAGATATTAATAGAGAGAATAAATAAAAATGAAGAGAAACTACAAGAAAGAATGACAGAGTTTATAACTGAGATAACAGCAATAAAGAATACAGTGAATGAAATAAACAGCAAGCTGATAAGCATGGAAAGCAAAATTAACCAAATAAAAGAAAGAATTTCAAACTTGAGGAGCAAAATAAGGAACTAATCCAAACTGCTAAAAGCATAGAAAAGAAGCTTAAACAGACAGAGAAAAACCTCCAAGAGATGAGCAATTATTTCAGGAGGCTGAATCTAAGATTAATTGGAATCCCTGAGGCATATAGAGAGACAGAGACCACCCTGGAACAAACATTCCGTGAAATTATCCAAAAAAACTTCCCTCATCTCATCAGTGATGCGACCATTCAAACACAAAAGATTCAGAGAACCCCTGTAAGACAACAAATGAGAAGACCAACTCCCAGACACATAGTAATTTGCCTATACAAGGTAGGCATAAAAGAGTAGTGGTGAAATATTAAATCTAAATTAACTCTCTGATATTTGGTGTATATACAGTAACTCCTAAATAAATGATTTTAAAAATTTGTTTTGAAAATTTTTCTCATTTAGAAAGAATTTCTCATGGGGTTTAAATGTCAACTAAAATATTATTATAATTATTGAAATCATTAAAAAATTTTTTAGATCAATATGGAATTTTTTGGTGGGAAAATAATAGCATTAGTCTGTTTTCTGACATTTTTCTAATATTTAAATATAAGCAAATGACTAATCAAAGTAAAACATCTTATGCAAAAAGAATAAAAATGTATTTGAAATACAAGAGAAAAAATCATCGTAAGCAAGCATGTTGTTTAATTTGTTGAATTTCATAATTTTCAATTTTATAGCAATACTTCAGAAGATAATTCATATACATTTAAATAATCCCACTATCTGCTATATAATATGTTTATTAATGAAATTCCTGACTGTTTTCATACTGTGGGTGATTATTTATCTTATTATTATTTATTATATTATTCATCTTATATGTTTATCTATAATAAAATTAAATATACATTTTTATTATAATCTTTATGTATTACATAGATTTTGAATCTTTATTATCTCTTAATTCTTTCTATAATAAACTGGAGAAATATTTTATTCTGAAAAAGGGCTATGGTTAAATATTTCATTTTTTAACATACCTAGTCTAGTTACTTTCAATAGAATTTTTCAAGGATCTGCCTAAGGGTAGATGGTATACTAACAGAGTCTTATTCCAGATGGTTCCACTAAGTATTTTAATATGGAATCTTCATTTTCTATCTCAGCACAACTAAATTGTGTTACAAATATTGGACTGTTGACTATGAGAGACCTTAAATTAAATATTTAGATCACCGATCATAATATCAATATAATTTTCTGCAATAAATTACCCTCCCCATTTTCTCCTATAAGCATCTGTTGCCTTGAAGAGTTTACATTATGCTTCAGCTTGGGTTTTCAGTTCAGGTTTGCTGTATATAATTTGCACTGCTTTGAACAGCTGGCTATCACTTTTGCTTTCCCATTTCCCTCGCAGTTGAAATGATTTACCACCTGTGGATGCATCCTGTCTCTTCTGTGTTCATTTGTTAGGTTAATTAACTTTTACTCTTTCTTTTTTTTTCAATCCAAGTCTTAATAGTTAATTCAACTATAAACAGTGAAAGAGTGTATATAGTTATATTAAAAACAACTGTGTTGACAAGTCTGGAAACTAGTTTTTCCAACTAACACCTATCATATCAAAGCTGAAATCATTTCCTAGACTATTTGATTTTGATGATAAGCCACCTAAACTGTAAGTAAATCATCATTTTTGGTTGGTCAGAAAACAATCTGTGTCTTCATAATTTCCTTTTTTCTACAAAAATATCTGCTTATGAAATAAGGAAGGCTAAATTTATTTCCAATATACCTCCAGGGTGTGACAATTTTACTGGTGGTTTAATGTTCAATCTGCAGCTAAAAAACATGTTTCCTCCAATTTTTCTTACCACTCTACTTCTGAATATCTCAGTTGACATAGTTCCTCTTGCTTTTAAAACATATTAGAAAATCTAAAATGGTGGATTCAATATGTTGACAAATAAAACTTACTTTATATTTTATTTTTAGTTTCAGTAACATCACCTAAGTAATATGGTTATAAAAATTGTACATTTTGATCAAAGTAACTCACAGCAGTTCTGCTTTAGTTAACATTGCATGGAGCAGCACTCAATGATGACAAGTCCTATGAATCATTGTTAGTGTGCCATGAAAAGTTTTCTTGACCCCAACTCTATTTCAAGCTGTTCTGTCAGCAACTAGTTCCAAGTAGACTTTGATTAGACTTTTTCAGATGCAACTGGATGGCCTCCTGACCTAAAGTTTGCTATTGACCTTTGGTTTTCTTTCCTGGGTCTTCTCCAATTCATGAAACATGACACCTGTCATGGTAATCACACATACACAGTTAGAAAAAGTAGGGGAGTCAACACTGTAGGGTCAACCTTGATTATTTGGACATGACAGCTTGCAGGTAAATACTTCCCACTTTTATCAATGGGTGTAAGATTCAGGAGGATTGTTCCAAAGACAATGGAAAGCTATGATGCTTCTACTGATGCTTTCTGGTCAAACTTCTTTTAGCATATAGCTTTTATAGTTAACAGGGAGACATTACCAATTAGAAACCTGCCATTTATGTATAATTTGTTTTTACAGGTTACTTTGCAACCCATTTTTATGTATTTCAGGGAAGTTTAATGCCCAGAAATGTAGGATGTGACTTTGGGGAATTTAAAGTATTTTGACACAAAGCTGGGTATCCTTTTTCATCCTTGGTTAGAGGAACTCACTCTGGTAAATGTTTTTAATCCAAAAACACTATTGACCTATTTCCTTATCTGAGGTTTGCTTTAAAGTCATTGGCAAAACTCCAAGACTATTACTTGAAAAGAAGTAGGTGTTTTTTTAGATATTTTATGAAGATATTTTTTTTAGAGATTTTAAAATCTCCAGAAATGTAATGGGAAGCTTATGAACTGTCTTGAAGTTAAGTCTCTCCATAAAATTATAGGATATTTTATTCAATCATTGTGTTCCCCCCCAAAAAAACCATAAAATAAAGTCTCAAGGAGTCAGTCAGCAAGTTGACCAATCAGTATTAGACGTGGTCAGTCTGGTAGTACTTCTTATTATACTGACGTTCCTCTTTCCTTACTCAACTCTTTGACTGCTCATTCTTGCTCTCAGAGATAGTTTTGATAATCATCATTGGACTGCATTTTTGACTCTAGTTCTGCTTTTGAGAAAACTGAGGTTAAGAAACAGTTAACAGTTTTTAATATCTATATCTTATATTTTCTTTTTTGATTTTATGCTTGATGAATCCAGTTCTCTAAAAATAAAATAAGATATCTTACATAATCTGAGGTAAAATAATGAAAATCTGTACTTTCTAAAAATAAGATGTGGCAGGCATATATTTGGATATCCTGTTCTATTATAGCTCAAAAATCATAATGTGAAGAGTTTTTACAGACATAAAAAGTGAATAACCTCAAAACTGTAAACCCAGAGATGGTACAACCCGGAGGTAATATTGCCTAACACACACACACACACACACACACACACACACACACATCTATAAGCAACCTGCTTAAGAAACACTAGAAAATTCTTCTTTCTGCTGGATATATGTGTATGCTTTTTTCATTAGGAGATAATATGTAATAGTGTAGAGGTCAATAGAAGTGTATGTTCTTATGTTCCTACTGATAAGGGTCACTTGTGGCTGAGATGTGGAGCTGTTAATTTATTCCATACAATTTAACAGTGTACCATTACTTATCTCAGAGCCCTAGGAGAAATTGTTAAGAAGAACAAAACTGAAATGCACATATTTCTTCATAGAGCACACACATTCACATACTACTTAGCACATATTTTTGCTTGATTTCTTTGTTGTACCTTCAACTTTATATACATTCCTGCCATTAAATCAGTTCAAATGAACAATTACTACTGATAACATTGTGCAATCGTACTTACTGAAGCAGTTGTCTTAATTCAAGGCAAGGTACTGTGTTCTAGCATAGGATTTCTTTGCTCTGTGACTGCTTCATGAACGTATATAGTAGAAAAAAAATAGGGAGACTGTTTTTTCTAACCTGCTCTTCTTCTTGTCTTGAATATAGAATTTACATTTGAAAAATACCCAGAGTAAGAAAAAAGTATAAGAATAAATTGGAATTTAAAAAGTAACTAAGGTTTTACAGTAACATTATTGAAATCTATAAAAACAGATGATCATTTTAGCTGAAATATGTATTTTTGAATAAACAGTATTAATAGTCCACACATCTATAGATATTACGTAGTCTAGCTACCTAATTTGCAGAGAAAATGTATGCAAAATGTTCAATGACTTGCTTAATTTCATATAATAACTAAAAGAAGTGAGAGTACAGTATATATTCTCTGACTATATTTAAAGGAACCCATTATAAAACGGACTAGTGGCATGATGACTAGCAAATTAAAATTAATTTAATGGTTAATTTCTACATAATAGAAATAATAATAAAGTGATAAAAGGCCAATTAGCAAAATCAATTGCAATAATAATATGTTGCATAGGGGTAAACGAGAGTTCGGCTGTGGTGGCATGTGTCTGTAATCCCAGCACATTGAGGCCAGGAATTTGAAACAAGCTTGGACAACACAGCAAGACTCCATTTCTAAACAAAGTAAAAAATTAACTGTGCATGGTGATGCACACTTGTAATCACAAGCTGTTTGGGAGGCTGAGGCAGGAGAATCACTTGAGCCCAGGAGTTAAAGGCTTCAGTGAAATATGATCACATGTGTCACTGCACTGCACACCAGCCTGAGTGACAGAATGATACCTTGTCTTTAAAACAAAAATAATACATAAAAGAGTGAACAACTACTAGACAATGAAAATGTATGTACCGTTAGACCAAGTTGTCTTAGACTCAAGCAAGGTATTACATGCAGCACTTATCATGGTCTCTGTATCTGCTGTAAACTCAAGTGTATTTTCACTAAGAATAAATTTCCAGAAGCCTCTGATTGTACCAGATCTGTCATCCAAAGTTAGAATTTTTAAAAAGAATACCTTAAGTAATTTACACAGCTATTTTTACAAAAACAAAGCAAAACAAAACAAAACAAAAACACACATACTGGATAAGCTAATCTTACAAAACACTTATTCACCTCTAATATACCTTACTGCTTATATTATTGTGTGTTATATTAATTATGTTGTTATTTATGTGGACTGGACAGGAATAAAGAAGAAATAAGGATTATTTGCAAAGTTCTGTCTTGGGAAACTAAGGAATATTAATTTTTTTACATCTAAGAGAAAATATACAGGATGAGGTATCATTATTTCGTTAAACGTTTTTTACAAAATGCAGCTCAAATATTTGTTAAGAGTCTTATTGTGTCTTCTACAATAGCCAGTTGATCCATCCATCAAGGATCACTGAATATTGAGTATATGCTCTTTTGCCAATGGGTTTAATTTTGCATAAATGTTTGATATTAATGTTTTATAATAAAGAATGTTTATCAAACATTATATAATTAGTTTTTTAAAATGTTTCAAAATGCACATTTTGATATCTCAAGCATTTCTTTTGCATTTCTTTTATATTCTATGTTATTTCACCCATAAATACAACCCACATGTAAGTAATTCAGAAGGTCTAGGTCATATGGGAAGGTCTCTTCAAGAACTTAGAAGTAATAAATTCTGTGTTAGTATACATGATAAAAATGCAGGATTTAAAAATATATGCTTTATGCTAAATACTCTTCTAGATATAAAACATTTTATTTTCTTAAAAATAATGATTTTATACAATTTATAGAAAGTTGAGTTTTTATTTATCATAAGTATTTTTATAAATTTTAAACATAAATTGATTCATGTAGAAGTCTACAAAATGTATTTAAAATGTTAGTAATTTAAGAAAAATATTTGCATTATGTAATGAATGATCTTCATTCTGTAAGAAATCTTTAGAAACATTAGACAACCAGGGTTTGATTATGCTTGTTGATGAAATTAAATACATATTTTTTAAACTTCAATTTTTTGGCTTATATATAATGGCAATATATTTGTTCATTTTTTGACTATTCATTGCTTTTGAGAATTTTTTTTTCTTATTTCATTTTTATAATTTTTTTCCTTTAGTACAGATAGCCTTGAGATGATGAGAAAAGAGCAAGCTATATGGACAAAAACAAATAATGTTAACAGCAAAAACTTAAAATATTTCCTCCATATGTAAACCTCCTTGGCTATTATCTTTGTATTCATCAATTATAGAGGTTGAACAAGGGGTTTAATTTTTCAAGATGCAATATTAGGAATTAGGATTGATTTAGTGGGTATTTAGCTAGATTTCTAGGTTACCAGCAACTTTTGGAAGTACTACTAGTGAATCCTACCTGTTCAAGGAATAAGGCATTATACATTCTCTTCCTTTGTCTGTAAACACTTGACTGCACTAAGTAGACATACCCATTCAAGACTTAACTTCAGAAGTAAACAATAATGCAGATACTATAGCTGTTAAAAGCAGTGAGGACATTTAGTTTCCAAAGGTTTCAACTGTCAGAATGTTGACTTTTTGTTGTAGAATGAATGGCAGCATTAGTCACAGAGGTTAAACTAAGAAACTTGAACACCAAGTCTCTATTTCTGGGCCTTACTTATATTTCTACTTTTTTTATTTATTATAAAGGTGTGGGGTACAATTCAGGGTTAGGTATACCAACATTGATTCTATTTTTAACTTATAAATTAATATAAAACAGACTTTAGAATGAGTAGAAGACTCTTTTCTTTTTTTTGTTTTGTTTTTTGAATTGGAGTCTCACTCTGTCACCCAGACTGGGAGTGCAGTGGCTGCTCCCGGCCACCGCAGCCTCGACCTGCTGGGCTCTGGTGATCCTTCCGCCTCAGCCTTCCAAGTAGCTGGAGCTACAGGCACGTGCTCCCATGCCTGGCTAATTTTTGATGCGGTCTCACCAAGTTGCCCAGGTGGGTCTCGAACCCGTGGGCTCAGGCAATCCACTCACCTCAGCCTCCCAAAGCGCGGGATTACAGGCTGAGCCACCGAGCCTGGCTATCATCCAGATTATTGAACAAGTACACCAGATCTTAGTTGCTATGTTTTCTCTGCTTACTTTTCACTCAATTTACCAGTTTTTTTTTTAATGAGTCAGACGCCTTCCTAAATGCTCTCTACCCCTTAAAAAATGTTGACTCACAACTTCAAAGAAAGACATCAGTTCAACCAGTATATTTATTGGACTTTTCTTTTTTGCTCACAGTTGTTTTTAAGATAAATGCTTCTGAACTTTATACCAAGTTTCTTTTTTCTTTCGTGCAGTGGACTTAAATCAAGGTTTCCATTGTGTTCACTAAGCCATCATCTTCCATGATGAGTTGGTTTTTTTCTCAAATGGCCAGATTTTGCATATGGCATAAACATAACTGATTAATAACATGCCAATAGCTTTTCAATCTTGTGATGCAGAAAATCAGCTTCCACATAGTTAATGGAAAGGAGATCAACTTCCTTCTGAAAGGATGCCCCTGGAGTCCACCCTAAGGGCCCTCAGAGGACTGGCAATAGGTAAGATGGTGTAGATGGCAAGTACTTGACTTTGATAAAAAGAAATGGCTTTTCTTTAGGAGCGTGGGTTTCTGCCATTCACTGTTGTTCTAGATCATTTCTGTCCAAATGTTTAGTGGCTTCTTTCCATGAGCTTTCACATCATTATCTAGTGTCAGGAAACTCCCTGGAGCATAGATTTAAAAGGACATGCCTGGAGGAATCTCCCTCTCCCTCTCACATCAGTTTCTATCTTCAGGCAAAGGCCAGGTGAAAGGGTGAGAAGGTGGGTGCAAAGCCACTGGTATCACTGCCCAGGTGCTCTGTGCCTGAGGATTTCTGTGTCAGGATTCTGCAAATCTAGCTGACAGGTTTCTACTACTTTCTAATGAAGCCTGTAAGTGCTGGCATCTTTCTTACATATACAAAAAGGAGAGAGGAGGCAGGTAGCCCTGAAAATGAAGTCAGTTTTAAAAATGTGAAATCTACAGGCAGCAATTTTTCTTTCTGCCATGTGAAAATGACATCAGGAACTTTAGCACACTGGCGGGATCTCATGGGTATAGCTTTCATTGCCCTTTTTATTCTTTTCCTCAATATTTTCCACTTATAGAAGCTTCTAAATATGTGTCTGATGGCCTGTGTGCCCTTTTTTGTTATCATAACAGCACGTGTGGTAAAGGTGTATCCCAAAGAGTCATTAATAGTTCAGAAGAATTTCTTTTTGCCCAACTGTGCCAGGATATTGTGAAATAACTTAAAAACTATTTATAACATGCCTACTGAGAAGTGCCTGCCCAGGTGCTGTGTGCAAGGGTAGTTTTCTTCTTTTCCTTTCCCATAAAGAGCAAATGAAAATGAGAAGAGGAGCATTTGAAACCTACCCAAGCCTGCAGAAGAAGGAAGTGAAACTATCACCAAGTACCCCATCATTACGTACATGGAGGCATTTGGGTGACCCCCAACCAGTGTTTTTTTTTTTTCCTAAAGCAAGATGCTAGCTTCTAGAGCAAGGAGGGGTTTTCGGTGGCTTTTGATATTGAGTGAGTATTAAGCAGGCATTATATGGAAGGATTTTCATCAGGGTCATGGACTGTTTTATAAAAGACTTACAGGACAGAGCACCTGAGCATCTTGGGCATGAGGGAGGAAACAATTGATTTTTAAAGGGAATTTTCCATTTCTTTGGGAAGGAGTGAACTGTCTCTAATAATGGAAAGAAGAACAAGTTAGCAATTTAAAGAATTTACACAGCAAATTAATAGCACAATTATTATCCATTTGCTTATTTAAAATGGCCCAGATATGCCTACTTTTTTCACGGAAGATTATTTCATTGCATGTACTAAAATAGAATCATGCCATACCGAAAAGCAGTTAAAATGAAATAAGACTTTTGAAAACTTATTAATATATAAAATATTTATTATACAGGCTCAGTAGTGTTTGCATTTAATCATTTTTATTGTATATCAGGGATTAGTCACTTTATTCTGAATTCTGAAAAAATGAACATGAGATGTTTTGCAAGCATTGCTTTTTCTGGAGTGTGCTCTCAGTGAGATTTACTGAGGAAATACTTATTTGTGGAGAGGTGGGGGCATGTGCCCATGAGCACATTACAAATGCTTCCCACAGTGGCACTAAACGATCAGAGGAAATGAAAGGTAAACCAAGCAAGGTTGCTTCAGTGAAATGGATTTTACTGGCATGCTAAGTGGACTGTGGATGGGTAGGAACACTTACTCAGAACAATAGAGAGGCGGTACTTCTTTTCTAGCTCCGTGTTCAGAGTACCACATCTTTCTCAGGTTTTGTTGGACACTAGTCTTTGTACCAGTCTCTTTTTTTCACTGTGTGACCTTCGTGTGAAATAAGTATATTTTTCTGTATCCAAAGAATGTATATGTGATTTTTCTAGGATTAGAGCTAAGATTTGGAGCATTTGTGATGTGGCTATTCAGTAAGCAAGAGTTAACTGACTGAATGATGGTGTGTTTCAAGTGGAATCACAGTGCAGGGCCATGGAAGGTGGCTCCCCATGGGTAGGTTTTCGGTGTTAAGTTGTAAGTCCAGAAGAGCAGGGGAATGCCTTTTTCTAAGCAAAGTCAGTACAGTCTAATAGCACAGGGAGGTAGGCAAAATACTTGGTCACTAAATCCAGGTGAATTGCAGAGCTTGTTTTGTGAAATGATGTGGGAACTTTGGATATTAGTGCTTGGAATGGGGTATGGAGCTTCAGCTCGATCAGGCCATTTGGCCAAAGTAGGTGGCATTTGGCAGATGGTTAACTGGAGCTTAGCACCAACCACTGGCAGTGTGGAGGGGTGTAAAAAGGGCTGTGAAGTGGTAGTATCTTCCAATCTGTTCCATGTTTGGGACCCCATGATCTGCTATCAACATATTTGTCTCTGGAAATAGTTACAGCTGTGATTCCCAGCTGTGCCATCTGACACAGACTGCAGAAGAGATTTATAAAACCATGCGCAGGCATCAGAACCATGTTGCATAGCAAAAGAACCTCCTGGGGTTGATATTATGTTAGAAATGAATCAACGTTAATGGATGCACTGTCCGAATGGCAGTTTTTGCTGAGGAGGTATTTTCAGGTCATTTGAAACTGATGGAGTATTACTGGTTGGGAAATGGCAGCAAGAGAGAGAATACACAAGACTGAAGTGATGCCCAATGCTGAGTTTGAATTTAAGGATAATTGCAGAAGTGAAGGTTCTGGTGTGTGAATCAATTCTAGACAGATCCCTGCATTGCCTAGAAAACACCGTGGAATTTCAGATCTGAAAGGAACTTAAATGAAGGAGAGTCCTTATTTTAACCACATTATATGCTGCATTATGGAGAAAAAATGATCTTGTTTCACTGTTGGTTAAAGGAACACATTAACACTTTCAGTAAGTATTTTGGTCTTAAATTTTGTTTAGAGCTCAGCTGAATTTTACTTAGAAATGCTTAAGCAAAACCCTTCTAACATTTATGTTATTATGCATTCCCTGAGGGCTTGATGAGTTTAAGAAATCTTTTAAGCTTACTATCCTTTTTCTAGTTTCGTGTTTTTTTCCTACTCTTTCTAGGACAACTGGAGTCCAGGAGATCACTTAAATAATGAGATGATGTCTTACCAATCTAAAGATTGGTAGCAGGTGGGAATTAGGAGGGGCAGTGATAAGGAGATATGAAATATGGGGTCTCACTAATAGAGTATTTAACCATGTCACTTCTGTTTACTTTCATGCCCTTTGAAATGCTGTGATTTTATTAACTAGCCAAATTTCAGGGGTCTGGAGGAGAGAAGCCTGTGAGGGGGTTGAGACACAGAGTGGGCAGAACAACTGGAGAGGGGTTAAGGACAGGATCAAAGGTACACCTTCTTCCTCAACCCTGCCATTCTCATTACCATTTGTGCACATAGGGTAGCAAATCCAGTCATACAGTAGCAAATGCAGGGCTTAGGAGTGCATTAACGTGGCAGGCCTGAATAGTGCTTTCCGCACCTGTAGTTCTCATGCATTATTTATTGCTAGTATCTCCGCTCTTACTGCTCTTGTAACTGCACTCAGTCTGGAAGAATAAAGGTTACACAGGAAATCCTCAGCTCCTGGCCTAGTGCACTTAGAGAATATCTCCTGCCAATTTGATAACTGTGATAACTGCAATAGTACTCGTGGGTAGCTTGTTTTAAGGGCATCTTTAATGAGAGAAGAAGATGTGAGGAGGCTATTAGCCTTGGCTATGCTAAGTTTAGAGTGCTGTCAGTGATCCACTGCACAGATGCCCCCTGCTGATTTCTTCCTTGATTAGTCTTTTCTAATGTTTTTGCCTGGATGTATCCGTGCTGCAATAGAGAATTAAAATTCATAATCTCTGCTTGGGATCCTAAGGCTGTACTCTGTTCTGGAGCCCAGACATCTTTTGTTTCTAGCTTTGCCACTGGAAACAGATTTCCTGGCACGTTGGTTGATGGTTGGTTGAGCAGCATTGAACACGAGAAAGGAAATTCTAGGAATGGAGGATGGTCAGTTACAGTCTGCCTGACTCAGAAGAGGAAATTCCAGCTGCTGGTATTATGTTAGAAAAAAGCCATAGTTAATGAATTCTTATCCGGAATCAATAAACTGAGTAAGCTGAGGGATGGGTCATTTTAAGTTACAAGACAGACTAAATAAAATCCCCGAAGTAATATTATATGTGATTCCCTGCCACTGTCCTCATGAAATCAGCTGGTGCTTGCCTTCTCCTCAACCCATTTCTTTTTACAACTCTGTGAATAACTCTTACATGGGGCTGGGAGTGAATTTTTATCAACTAAGTCTGTAAAAGATGAGCAGCTGGGCAAGAACTTAAGCTTTGGCATATTTAGAAGGCCCTGTTGTGAGAAAGAAATAATGGTGGGAAGTGAGTGAGAGGCAACCGAGTAACAACAAAGGAGGTGTGTCCCAGCAGTGGTCTGAGGAATGCCAGCATTCAGAAATAGATAGTACACATAGATCCAGGCCAGGCCCTTCCAAGGTGTCTGGAATTCCCAGGCCTACAGAAACTGGTCTACTAGACAGGTTATCAAGATACAGCCTCAGACATTAGGGGAGTTAGATAGGTACATAGTCCCTCTATCTGTAAATGATGGATGGAGTTTGACTTTACTGTCTATATCATAAGACCCTTGAGGGTAAATATCATGCAACATACAAAGTCAGTCTAAATAAAGACTTGTTGAATAAGTGAGTGAACTTGGAAAAATTGTTTCTTGATGATGAGAATAGACTATAATATAGTCTATTAACAAGGATAATTAAATGCTGATTTGTTGGTGAATTGACATAGATATTCCAACCATCCTCTCTCTTTCCCCCACCCAAAGGGCAGCTTTAGTCATTTGGGGGCAATGTTGAGCCTGGTTTGTAGAGAGTGCTTATTCCAGAGCCTGATGAAATGGCACTATGTGGATGGAAGAGAAATGTGGGAGCAGAAAACACAGGGTTGCCATTATATGCTTAAGCATAGTGTTGCCTGATTTTCAAGGAGGAATACCTTTGAGTATGCAAATTCAATGAATTTATACTCTTTTATCCCCCAAGAAGATTTAAGGAAGCTATCCAAAATACCATAACATAGTCTGAAGTGATTAAAAAAAAAAAAAAGTGGCAGTCTTAGAAATGCCAGTGAGTATGATGGACTGGTCCATTCTTGTAATCTCCCATTTGGGAATGGTGCTTTTTCCAAGAACAATCATATTTGAGATGTTTGCAGGGTCAGTGAATCTTGCTTTACAAGTCTGTGTTTTGAGACACATTTAATCACATTTATTTTTCTACAGACACAAACTGCAGAGTTCGGTCTTGGTATCATCCAAGTAAATGGGATTTTGAACCTTGGTTTTATTTTATAAGCATCAATGAATGAAAAACATAATATTCTATACTTTTTTTCAATTTACCCAAGCTATAAATAAAATAAGTTTGCACTCAAAATTGTGTTTTAAAAAAGTCAACTTCTAGATTTTGAATGCTGCTTTTACTAAAATAATAAGCTTTATCCTAAAACATTTTCTTATCAAAACAGTATTTGTGTTGTACAAAGTACTTATGAAGCAAATCAAATCACTCAGTGGTCACTAAATATGCAACTATGTGTTGGGTGTGTTTGGTATATGTGGTATGTCTTACATGTGCCCACACTCATGTGAGTGTGCAGAGTCCTGTCATAGAGTGAAGTTTTGGTAGGGCAATGTTTCTCAGTGTATGACCTTCCTACTACCTATTACAGGATCACCTGGGTCCTGGTTAAAATGTAGCTATTTTGGTCACACACTCTCAGTCAGAATTTTTTGAGGCTAGAGTCTGGGAATCTTATTTTAAATAAGCCCTCCTCTAGTGATTCTGATACACAGGGATATAAGAATGTACAATGATTTTTTTTGGATGACATGTGATTAACACTAAATGAATAGGAAGTAAGAAGGGAAAGGTCACTGGAAATCATGTTTAGGGTTTTGGAGAAAAGCTTCAGAGATAATGTGGAAACTGAATTTTTCTAGGTGCTGAGACACAAGACAGGCATTTTCTGCATCAAGAATGACTTAAACAAAAGATGGAGCTTAAAAAAAAAGTAAATATATTTGCCCCTTTAGTGTGAAGGATTTGTTTTACCTGGAGCAGTAGATGATGATGTTTGATAGGTAAGATGAAGCAAGATACAGTGAGGCGTTTCTGAGAGAAAAATTGATTGGAGTTGAGCTTGGGAGGCAGGACTGAGACTAAGAAAGCCAATGGAAATAGCATGTAATATTTTGGCCCACATGGATTTTTTTCTTTTCCTGTCACCTGTTAAAGTGTGAAATAGGCATGGTCTCGAGAATTTTGGGACAGAAAAATGAATCCACATGATGATAGGGGAAAAATATTTGGGAGAATATATTTGGTTTTGTACTATTTACTTAGTACAAAGAGTTCTGGACAGAAATTAGTCTGTTCAGATACATCTTTTCATCTTTCCATTACGAAGACACCTTTCTCAATCTTAGACTCATATTGGAATTTTAACATAAAGTTCATTTTCACAAATCTAAGTCAGAGTCACTGTGTGTGTGTGTATTCTGTTTGTGTATGTTAGTTAAGTTTTTCTTAGCCTTTCCTTTGTCTTCTTCTCCATAGTCAGTCGAGTGTAAGAATTGAGAATAGGGCCTTAGTAAATCACATTTTCTTCTTTTCCCTCTCATTGGATATTCATACTAACCATATGAGACAGATGAAATTGATAGGCTTTGTTAGGGCATTTTATCTGTGAGAACCAGGTGGGGGTGGAGGGGAGTTAAGTGATGTGCTCAGTGTTGTGCCTAGCTCAGTGAGGGGAGGTCAAGCCAGGTTTCTAGGTCCCCAAGCCAGTGCTCTTTCTTCTTTACATGCCATGACTTCTTTGAATAGACCTTTTTTATTCAACCTCATCTTCATCCCAAAGAGAAACTTTTATGAACCTGTCTCATTGCACTACAATTCTTTGTTGACTTGTCTGTTTATTACCTGTACCAGATCCAGAGTGAGCTTTTTGAGGCCTGGGCTTATGACTCTCTCCTCTATCCTGTGTAATCTCAGTCATGGCAAGTAGTAAATAATCATTATGTAATAGTAAATGAACGAGTGTGCATAATTTTGCGGTTAAAACTAAAAATAGATCCAAAGACTTAATACTGGACTGCAGGAGCCGGGCTCGGTGGCTCAGCCTGTAATCCCTTGCTTTGGGAGACTGAGGTGAGTGGATTGCCTGAGCCCTCGGGTTCGAGACCCACTTGGGCAACTTGGCGAGACCTCATCTCTACAATAAATCAAAAAATTAACTGGGCGTGGTAGCGCGTGCATGTAGTTCCAGCTACTTGGAAGGCTGAGGCGGAAGGATCGCTGGAGCCCAGCAGGTCAAGGCTGCGGTGGCCAGGAGTGTGCCACTGCGCTCCAGTCTGGGCGACAGAGTGAGACACCAACTCAAAAAAAAAAAATACTGGCCTGCAGGAATCCAGGGAGCATCAGCTATAATTTTCCTTTCTCTTGTGTTCTCTATTCTTGGCACAGCCTAATCAGTATATATTGCATGGAGAAATAGAGGAAAATGAGCAAGAACCATCACAGGTAGAAAAGACCTTGATTTGAACCCTGAACCTGGTAGAATGAGTAGGCTTTTCTTAAAAGGGACCACATAGGAACAGCATTCTAAGGATGGTAATTGCTGTGAGCAATAAGGGAACAAGGAGTTTGTGCTTATGGGAGCTCAGTCATTATTTTTTCTCTTTGAATCATTGCTGTGTTTATAGTGCAGATGAGAAACTACTAGACCCTTTGTTTTTAATTGAGAGAAGAAACTTACTATATCCCTATAGGTTTTGAACTACCTTTGGAAAATGCAAGGATCGATTATTTGATAAGTATGTAAGGGGTGATTTAGACTTTTGTGTTCTGGTATCATTAATGGACAGGCAACATGCTGGTTGATGTGTCTCCTAAGGGAGCTTGCTTAGGAGTTTAAAGTCTGCAAGGGCATTTTGGGGAACTGACACTAAAAAGCTGAGGAAGTTCATCATATCTCTTTTACAGATAAGGACTGGAACAAAAAGAGGAAAGAGTGGATGTTGGATCTCTGTGTCCTAGTGATTTTATCAGTTATACAAGCTATTTCAGTTAGGTGGCAATTGTGATTGTTTTTTGCATATCTACGAACTGGGCTGTTGTAAGTGCATTCTCATTAGGAAATATGGTGTGTTAACTGAAATCCCATCCCATTTCATGACCAGTGTCACTGACAATAACCTTGACCTTTGATTCTGTAGTTTTAATTGAGTGTAGCACCTGTTATTTGGGCTTTCTGTCCTTATGGAATTTAGGGAACTAACATTTCAAACAAATAATGTTTTTGAAATGCTCTCATGCTAATGCTAAACAATGGCACCAGAAATGTATTCTGAGTGGAATTTTAAATCCGAGGAATATGATATGCATGAAAATTTGACTTTTGTGCAGTGACATCAAAAATTTTCTCTAGGACTGGTGTATGTGAGAGTTCACTAGGCCAAGTAGACTTAATTATGAGGTGAAGAACACTGTGATTCTATTTGCATCTGTGCCGTTGGCAGAATAGGAAATGCAAATTACAGGAAGAAATGTTGGACCACCCACAATAATATTGTGATGAAAGTGAAACTGAGAAATGTTGAAATAGCAGATATGCAAAAAAAAAAAAAAAAATAGATTCACTCAATGCTGACTCTCGAAACTTTTATCTGTGGGGGAATCTGGGTGATAAAAACATTTCCCAAGTATTTTAATAAAATATCTGACTTGAGTATACTTCTTTAAAAATGTTTATAATAAAAATGTATGGGACATTATCCTCAGGGTTATTAGGAAAATAAGAAAGTATAAAGATGGTCATAAAATATTTAGGACATAATATTGTTGATACATTATCACTTTAAGAAATGGAGGTGAATACATATGCTTATTAGTAATGACTAACTTTTACTGAACAGTTAGCTTAGCAAACACTGTTTAAAGAGTTTCAGAGGTAATACTCCATCTGGCATCGGGGAGGCGGGGGAGGGCACATGGCATCACAAAGGATATCTGATCCTAAATCAGGGTAAGTGAGGACCTGTTGGAGGCCCAAACTTCACCCACACCTACTCATGTACCCAATCCTGATGTGTGCCCCACATTTCAATAATAAAATAAAGAAAAAAAAAATAAAGCATTTCAGATGTATTGACTTATTTGATCTTTCAACAAGCAAGTGAGGTAGGAACTATTATTATTCTCATTTTGCTGATGAGTAAACTGAAGTACAGAGAAATTAAGTAACCTGCTTTGAGTCACACAGCTAGTAAGTGGTAGAGTTAGGATTTTAACTTGGGCAGTTTCTAGTTCTGTGCTATTATACACTATAATATACTCCCTCTGCATTTGAAGTTAGGAGTCTGCTCTGTATAAATAACCTCTAGTGCCAGAGTTATTCAAAAGACAAGGGCATAGCCCATAGATAATAACACTTCCAAGAGATTCTATAATTTGTGTATCTGCCTCATAGGCAGCAAGATTAGGTTTTAACAATGACTTGAGTTTCATTACATGCAGAATTCAGCAAATTTTATCTCAGCATTCACTGATTAAAGTCATGGTCTCGGTTCTAATTGATTGGCTGGTTTATATGTTTAAAATTCAATATTGATATTTACAAGTGGGCACATTGGCTTTGATTAATTGCTGAATTAATTCAGTACAGAGTACTTCTGATTCTGTAATCAGCATTACTGATTTAATAATGAAGTCCTCCTGCTTCTCAGATAATGACATTAGGTACCAAAAATGACAATTTGAAGATTGACACATTTCTTTCTAATTGAACTATTAACTTGTTACAAGAAGCGATTCCTTTCTTTCTCTTGCTTTCTCTTTCTTCCTTCATTGCCTTCACAAATATTGTATTAAATCTTATCAAGTATCAGAGCTGTGCTAAGTGTAATGGCTACAATGATGAATATAGCAGGAAGGTTGTAGTCTCTGTCTCTATCCTTTTACTGTAAGTTCTGTGAGACTTTCAATATATCATATCTTTTTAAACAACAGCTATTTTTGAGTTGGATTAAAAATGTTTTACAGAAATATCTAAATATTTAAGTGATAACTCACTATATAACTATTTATCCGTACATCCAAATGTCATTAATTCAGAAAAATTGTGGGATTATAAGCTTAATGTAATGAAACTATGAATTACAAATGCTTTAGTATTGCATGTGTATTGTAATGGTTCATACTATTTCTAACAGGAGATCTTCCAGGTATACTAAAATTTCAAGTAAACATGCCCATCACTTGATTGGGAAGCAGCTGTTTATTGAACACATGCTATGTTCCAGGTCCAAGTTAGGTGCTGAGTTATATAGCAGTGAACAAGATGCAGTGTCTGCTCTCCTAGATAAGATGATTTAATAGGATACTGCAAGAATTGATGAGATTATTGAATCAGATGTGTTATATTTTTTTCTTTCCTAGCTGTTTTTGTGTTAGGGAGACATTGTGTCTAGTTCAGGATATTTTAGCCTGTTTCAGATTGATTGATTGAAAATTCAGAGTAGTGGTTTTTCTTCATCCAAAATTTATGTGACTCTCTACCAATTTTAGATAGAGATAAGATTAAACATTTTTTTTAAAATTCAAGAACTAAAACCAAACCAGAGAAATCTAGGGGATTATCTTTATAATTTAGTTTCCATGCTTCGAATAGATATAAGTCTTTGTAAAGAAATAATTCATTATAACTAATGTGTTTTGAACTCAGTTTTTATTTCTTGTATGATTTAGTCTTACCCGTTAGAAAGATTACCTACTTTTAAGTATGCAAAACAAGAAAAAATGTTAACAAAGCTTATCATGATGAAATATTTATTCTATAGTATAGAAATGATTGTATATGCTTTAAAAAAGTTCAAGTCCCAGTTCAGTCAAATCAGCTTTTCACTGTAGTCAAGTTCCATGCAGACTCTGTTCGTTTACAGGCATAACATTAGTGCCTAACCAAGTGATAGGAAATAGCACAGAAATTTAATTAACTAATAAAAACTTGTTGAATAAATGGTCCATTTTCTCATATTGAGTGACCCCGACACATGAAAACTTTGGATTTGCTCTTGCTTATTGATGTAAGCATGTAAAAGTAATAATAGTTATATCATTGACTGAATACTTATTTTGTGACAATTATTTAATTTAGTTATTTCTTATCCTTAAGGTAATTCTACAAGGTGTTCTTATCTTCATTTTATAGGTGAGAAAACTGAGGATCAGAGAGACTAAAGTCTGCCTAACATAATGTACCTAATGATCGACAATACCAGGATTAGAAAACATGTCTCTGTGGTTTCAAATCCATGTATTTTCCTCATGCTATGTTATTTTACTTATTGGTGCAAGATGGTAGTATAGACATATGGTTATTACTCATAGGTAAGAATGATTTCTTGAGTGCTTTAAGCAGTTAAAGTGAGCAAGGGTGCGCACTGGAATGCAGAAGAGTAAGGCCTTTCTGAACACAGACATGATAACATCATTGTCAACAGCAAACATTGTCAACAGCAAGTGTCTTTTGGAGGTATATTTTACACGACTAACTCCAATTCTGAAGTTCACTTACCTTAATATCATCTTATTTTTATTCTCATAGCAGGAGTAGATCTTTAAGAAGGATTCTAGAGACCTGGTGGTTTGACGGTGTCAAACCATCTTGGACAAATCTTGATATTTCCTCAAATTAGTCATGAGAAGCCAGTATAGTTCACCATTTTTAGACATTTTTGTCAAGCAAGATATTTCCCTGATATCCCTTAAAATGTTCTCATTTCTGAACCCCACTCTTTAAGCTCTCTGTACCTCTATAGAAAGAACTCCTTCCCTTTTCCACTCAAACTATCTTGGACTAAAATGGAAGACAGTGTTGGGGGAGCTCTCATCAACAGGTTTATCTAAGAGGACTGGATCCACCCAGTGTGCATTCAAGGGAGTGGGTTTTATTTAGGAAGCTGCTGAACTGTGAAGATCTATTTCACATGGGAGGTGACAAGATGAGCTTTCTTTTGCATTCGGAAAGGCTGAGGTTCAGAAACTGGCACTGCTGCCTTCTAGGTGAGCAAACATGGAAACAAACAAACAAACAAACAAAAAAACCAACTTAATTTCTATGATCTTCAGTTTTCCTCAACTGAAAAATGGGAACTCATAAAACCTACCTAGGATGTTTGTTGAAAGGTTCGATTTCTGCATGATACTGACATTCACTAATATCTGAGAGGACGTTTCATCCCGAATGGCATTTGTTTATGAGGGAGAGGAAAGATAATCTATATTTATCAAATATTCACTGGACCAAGTCCTTTGGCAGATTCACTACATATACTGTCTCATTTGATCACTGCACTGTAGTGAAGAGAATGTGATTTGGCTTTGGAAATGCATAGATCCTGGCCTTATAATTTCTAGGCTATTGGGTGAAGAGGAGAGGAAAAGGAGAAGGTTGTATCTTTTGTCAAGAGAAGGCTGGGAAAAGCGAGGGGAGCTTTTGTCAGAACTAGAACTCTCTTTCAGAGGAAGGGAAATATGTGAGTTACCCACTTTCTAAAGTTTACCAGTTGGGACTGGGGACTGTATTATCTATAGAAATAATGGGAAAATACTATTATTGATAATTCTGCTATACTGAGAGTTAATTATGATTTATTTTAGTCATTTGAGAACCTAGACATTATTTATATATAAAATGTTTAAATAGGAGCATAACAAATGAACTTTCATAACAAAGCTTTTCCATAAGAAGGTAACTATCGAGTAAAATTTTGGAGTTTTCTTTCTTTTCCAATTATTGTTTAGAAGAAAGTCGATAAGAAATGAGTTATGATATGAAACCAGTGATGGTTAAAATTAAATTATATGACATCAGACCTAGCTCTTAAATCTGATCGGTAGCTATGCAGATTGTAGCCATTTTGCAAATATGTTTTATGGACTTTGATTTTCAACATATGAAGTGACACTGTCAGCTTAATTATTGTTAAAGCTTCACATACGCTAGTTGGCATTACAGGCTTTCTATATGTTTTCTGGCATAGTGACAGCTTATTTATTGTGACAATGATATTGCTCGCAATATCATTGTCGCAATAATGGTGATCTTGAAGTGAGAGGTGGCAAGATTGTGTGGCATTTAGTTAACAATAAAGGTAATTTTAAAAATAAAGTTTGGGGCAGCTGGGTGAACTAGGGAAAATTACTGGATGGGGAAAGAGGAATTTACTTGGCAGCAGCTCATCTTT
>CAUYQG010247077.1:0-13599 GCA_963574415.1 Tarsius wallacei | reverse complement strand
GTAACCTTTGGCTTTTTTTTTTTTTTTTTTGGTTCGTGCAAAATTAATTTTGGTTTTTGCATTGTTTATATTTGCTGTTTGTTATTGGAATAAATTATTAAATAAATGTGGTCATTTTTTTTTTCTTTTTTTTTTTTTTTTTTTTTTTTAGTCAGAGTCTTAACTGTGTTGCCCAGGCTGGAGTGCAGTGGCACACTCACGGCCACTGCAGCCTTGACCTGCTGGACTCAAGTGATTCTTCTGCCTCAGCCTTCCAAGTAGTTAGAACCACAGGCATGCACTACGACCCCTGACTAATTTTTTAATTTGTTGTAGAGATGAGGTCTAACCAAGTTGCCCAGGCTGGTCTTGAACCCGTGGGCTCAGGCAATCCTCTCACCTCAGTATACATCATCTTAAAGTGCATTTCTCACTTTTTTTTTTTTTGCTAATGACTTATTACTTAGTGTTTGTTTTATATTTATTTTAGACTTTGGAAATTATGTTATACAAAAATCAAATTTGAGCGATTTTCTTTTCTTTTTGAGTTGGAGTCTCACTCTGTTGCCCAGGCTGGAGTGCAGTGGCAAGCTCAGGGTCACCGCAGCCTCGACCTGCTGGGTTTAGGTGATCCTTCTGCCTCAGCCTTCCAAGTAGCTAGAACTACAGATGCATGCCACCACACCCAGCTAGATTTTCTTATTCGAGTTCAAAATGGGTCATAAAGCAGAGGAGACAACTCACATCATCAACAAGGCACTTAGCCCAGGAACTGCTAACGAACATATAGTGCAATGGTGGTTCAAGAAGTTTTGCAAAGGAGGTGAGAGATTTGAAGATAAGAAGCATAGTGGCCGGCCATCAGACATTGACAACGACTGATTGAGAGCAATCATCGAAGCTGACCCTCTTACAACTACTCAACAAGTTGACGAAGAACTCAACCTTAACCATTCTACGGTCTTCAGCATTTGAAGCAAATTGGAAAGGTGATATAGCTAGATAAGTGGATGCCTTATGAACGTACTGAAAATCAAAAAAATTGTCATTTTGAAGTGTCTTCTCTTATTCTATGCAACAACAACGAATCATTTTTCTATCAGATTGTGACGTGCAATGAATAATGGATGGCATATGACAACCAGTGACAACCAGCTCAGTGGTTGGACTGAGAAGAAGCTCCCAAGCACTTCGCAAAGCCAAATTACACCAAAAAAGGTCATGGTCAGTGTTTGGTGGTCTGCTGCCCAACTGACCCACTACAGCTTTCTGAGTCCCGGTGAAACCATTATATCTGAGAAGTATGCTCAGCTGATCAATGAGATGCACGGAAAACTGCAATGCCTGCAGCCAGCATTGGTCAACAGAAAGGGCCGAAATTTTCTCCATGACAACACCCCACGTCGCACAACCAACACTTCAAAAGTTGAATGAATGGGGCTACAAAGTTTTGCTTCATCTGCCATATTCACCTGACCTCTCACCAACCCACTTCCACTTCTTCAAGCACCTCGACACCTTTTGGCAGGAAAAATCTTCCACAACCAGCAGGATGCAGAAAATGCTTTCCAAGAGTTCGTTGAATCCCGAAGCATGGGTTTTTACAATGCAGGAATAAATAAATTTATTTCATGTTGGCAAACATGTGTTGACTGTAGTGGTTCCTATTTTGATTAATAAAGATGTGTTTAGGCCTAATTATGATGATTTAAAATTCACGGTCTAGGCTGGGTAGAGTGGCTCACGCCTATAATCTCAGCACTTTGGGAGGCTGAGGTGAGAGGATTGCCTGAGCCCAGCTATTCGAGACCAGCCTGGGCAACTTGGCGAGAACTCATCTCTACAATAAATAAAAAAATTAACCGGGCGTGGTGGCACGAGTCTGTAGTTTCGCTTCTTGGAAGGTTGAGGCGGAAGGATCACTTGAGCCCAGCAGGTGGAGGCTGCAGTGGCTGTGAGTGTGCCACTGCACTCCAGCCTGGGCAACAGAGTGAGACTCCAACTCAAAAACAAACAAACAAACAAAATTTATGGTCTAAAACCACAGTTACTTTTGCACCAACCTAATACATTTCAACCAGGAGGCAATCATCTGCATTTTTCAACTCTGAGGTCTTTTATTTGTGCCTCTTCTGTGTTGACAATAGGGTACCCATGAGGTCTGATAGAAGTCGCGGTTGGTTCATTTGCAATGTGGTCTTTCATACTTGTAGTTTAATTATGATTGTACTACGCCCATGACGCTGCAGCGAAGTCCACACATGGGCTAGGGAAAGCGGTTGTTAAAATATAAAAATGTAATTTTATAAAGGTCATGGGTGTCTTTCCACCTTCAAATTATATACCTGCTTACGTTTTAAGCACTAATGTGTTAAAAGGGAGCCCCAATTATATCTCCCTTTCACAACACAAATATTTCTTTAGCCACAATTGTTTGTTGTTGGAGAATTGCACACACGAATAATTGCACCCACGGTTGTCTAATTGCAGGCTGAAAATGAAGGGCACGCAGGTAATTATTTCTCAAATATCTGATGTGTGTCATTCGCTGGCTGTGGCACAAGTGATTGCACAGGCTGGTTTTTGCCTACAAAACATGAGGGCCGAGGGACACAGTCCACTGGGTGTAGACTTGAAGGGTGAAAACCCCTCTCATCTGCACAAAAATGTGCTTTTCTTTGAAGATAACTTTTATTTTCTCTGTCAACTTTTCACTTAGTATAAGCTTACCTATTTTCTGTGTCTTGTTTCTTCTTCATCTGTTCTGATTTCTTCAGGAATCATCTTGTCAGCTTCTAAAACGTGTATGATATGTGTGCTTTTTTTTTTTTAACTTTATTCCATTTTGAATTGCTTTCTTCATTTCTCTCTTCCAACTTTTCTCACATGGAGTAAGATTGGAATTTTTTTTTTAAGAGATGGGGCCGGGGGTCTTATGTTGCCCAGGCTGGTCTTGAACTCTTGACCTCAAACAATCCTCCATGGTGGCCTTCTAAAGTGCCAGAATTACAGGTGTGAGCCACTGCACCCAGCCAAAATAATTTTTTTAATGGAAGTAGTAAACTTGGGACAGAAATATTTCTGTCCAGTATGAGACCAGTATGTGCAGATTAGGAAGCAAAAGTGAAAATATTAATAAAAAGAAATAAATCATACAGAGGAAAAAGTAGGGATCTGAAAAACATTGTATTCCTGTAGCAGGGTTCACTAAGGAGTTTTGGTTTTGTGATGATGTCACAATGACTCACCATCATAGCTGTGTGGGAAAGATATGGAGCATGCATAAATAATCAAGCAAACATTCTAATTTGAGCACTTTGTTTTTTTAAGAGTCTAATCATTGGCTGGAAGAAATAGGAGTGGCTCTGAGTGAAGTCACTTACTCAGCATGGAAGGGGGATGACTGAGATTAGAATCCTGAATTATCACCTCTGGGCTTAGAGCATTTTTCCTCTTTCCCCATATGCTCATCTTTTACCTTCTTCAAGATGCAGTAACTGCATGGCAAACACACATTTCGCTCTCTCTTTTTTTTTTTTTTGAGTTGGAGTCTCACTCTGTCACCCAGACTGGAGTGCAGTGGCCGCTGCCGGCCACCGCAGCCTCGACCTGCTGGGCTCCGGCGATCCTTCCGCCTCAGCCTTCCAAGTAGCTGGAACTACAGGTGAGCGCTACCACGCCTGGCTAATTATTTTGATTTTTTATTGTAGAGATGAGGTCTCGCTTGCCCAGGCGGGTCTCGAACCCGCAGACTCAGGCAACCCACTCACCTCAGCCTCCCAAAGCATGGGATTACAGGCTGAGCCACCGAGCCCGGCTACATACATCTCTATGAGCAAAAACCTTCCTTCTTTAGAGATACTCTTAGGATTTCTGCTCTAGAACATTAGAACACTGTCAAATCTGACAGTTTAACAATCTTCATTGCATTTCCCGTGTGATCTATGATTTCCTTTTTTTTTTTTTTGAGTTGGAGTCTCACTCTGTCACCCAGGCTGGAGTGCAGTGGCATGCTCATGGCCACCGCAGCCTCGATCTGCTGGGCTCAGGAGCTCCTTCTGTCTCAGCCTTCCAAGTAGTTGGAACTACAGGTAAGCACCACCACGCCCGGCTAATTTTTGATTTATTGTAGAGATGAAGTCTCGCCAAGTTGTCCAGGATGGTCTCAAACCCCTGGACTCAGGCAATCCTCTCACCTCGGCCTCCCAAAGTGCTGGGATTACAGATGTGTGCCACAGCACTCGCCTGATATATCATTCTATTCAACCAGTTTTACGGATATTAGAAGGTTATGAACAATAAACATTGGTAGAAAAGTCCCAATTAGAGTTGAGTTTTTCATAAAGCACTACCTTTTGAGGAAATGTCACCGAGTTTAATATAATTGTCTCTATTGAACGTATCAGTCAGGGTCCTTATTTATTTATTTCACTCTTGCACAGGCTGGAGTGCAGCAGCACAATCATGGTTCACCACTGCCTTGACCTCCTGGGTTCCTTCCACCTCAGTCTCCTGAGTGGCTGGGACTACAGGCATGGAACACCACACCCAGCTAATGTTTTAAAAAATTTTTTCTAGAGATGAGGTCTTGCTATGTTGCCCAGGCTGGTCTTGAACTCCTGGCCTCAAGCAATTCTTCTGACTTGGCCTCCCAAAATACTGGGATTATAGGTGTGAGCCACCGTACCTGGCCTTAATCAGATTTCTTGATAGTAAGCAACAGAGGCTGCTCTAGCTGTTGAAGCAGAAATAAATGTGTTAAAAGAATATTAGATACCTTACATATAATATACATAAACTCACATATGAGTTTTTACAATAACTCAAACTCTTGAATATACGATCAACAAAGTAAAAGGCAAAAGACAGAATGAGAAAAAATATTTACAAATCACATATCTGATAAGAGATTAATATCTGAAACATTCAGAGAACTCCTGAAACTTAATAACAACAAAACAACTTGTTAAAAAATGGGCAAAGGACTTGAATAGATATTTCTCTAAAGAAAATATACAAATGGTGGTCGGGCGTGGTGGCTCAAGCCTGTAATCCCAGCACTTTGGGAGGCTGAGGTGAGAGAATTGCCTTAGCTCACAGATTCAAGACCAGCCTGAACAACTTGGTGAGCCCTCATCTCTACAATAAATAAAAAAAATAAGCCGGGCATGGTAGTGCATGCCTGTAGTTCCAGCTACTTAGAAGACTAAGGCAGAAGGATCAACTGAGCCCAGCAGGTCGATGCTGGAGTGACCACGAGCGTGCCACTGCACTCCAGCCTGGGTGACAGATTGAGACACCAACTCAAAAAAACACACAAAAAACAAACAAAAAAGAAAATATACAAATGGCCAATAAGCATGAAAAAAGGCACTCAAGAGCAATATACCAGCTCGCATCCATCAGGATGGCTACTCACGAGTAGTGAAATAATAATAATCTAGTGGATGTGTATATTATATTTTCTTTATCATTCATCTGTTGATGAATATTTGGTTTGTTTCACCTTTTGGCTATTGTGAATAATGCTGCTGTGAATATTGGTGTATAAGTATCTGAGTTCTTGCTTTTAATTCTTTGGGTAGCCATCTTAATTTTTATTTATTTATTTATTTTTTTGAGTTGGAGTCTCACTCTGTCACCCAGGCTGGAGTGCAGTGGTACAGTCACAGCTCACTGCAGTGTCAACTTCCTGAGCTCAAGCGATCCTCCCACCTCAGCCTCTTGAATAACTGGGACTTTTTAAAATTTCCGGTCTGTTATAGATCAACACATCTTTTACTGCAGTAAAAATAAGTTACTAAAACAGTGAAATAAAAACAAAGACATACAAAACATAAATTCATGTTTTTCATTGTTAGATTCATTATTAGGTTGTTAGACATAAAATTACATTTCAATAATATAATCAGCAGAAACATAAAAGAGGAAAAAAGGTACAAAATTAGCATGTTGTTCTTGAGAGTATGTGTGCAAATGATTAACATAGGCAACCACTATTACCTTCATAATTTTGATTGTTCCATGGTCATTATTAAAGATTCACAAGTATTAGATGCCTATAGCACACTGAACAACATCATTCATATCAATATTTAAGAGTTGTAAGGCTGGGTGAGATGGCTTACTCCTATCATCCTAGCACTTTGGGAAGCCAAGCCAGGAGGATCACTTGAGGCCAGGAGTTTGGGACCAACCTGGGCAACAGAGAGAGATTCCATCTCTACAAAAAACAAAAACATTAGCTGGATGTGGCGGTGTGTACCTTTAGTTCCAGCTACTTGGGAGACTGAGGCTGGAGGATCACTTGAGTCCAGGAATTAGGGATTACAGTGAGCTATAATTGTGCCACTGCACTCCAGTCTAGGTGATAGGGCAAGACCAGTCTCTTAAAAACTAAAAAAAAAAAAAAAAGTGTTTTTTAATTTTAAAAAAGAGTTTTAATGTAACAAATGAGCTTGTCTGATAATTGTTCAATGGTGGTTAGGTTGAGAGAACATATCACTTATAGGGAATAATGCTTTGCAGAGAAACCTGTTTCACCAGGGTATTTTTTTTTTTTTTTTTTTGAGTCAAGGTCTTACTCTGTCACCAGGCTGGAGTGCAGTGGCATGATCACGGCTCACCACAACCTCAATTTCCTGGGTTCAGGCAATCCTTCCATCTCAGCCTTCCAAGGAGCTAAGACTATAGACACACACCACCACGCCTGGCTAATTTTTGGATTATTTGTATAGATGAGATCTTGCTATGTTGCCCAGGCTGGTCTCGAGCTCCTAGACTCAAGCAATCCTCTCGCCTCAGCCTCCCAAAGTGCGGGAATTACAGGTGTGAGCCACCTTGCCTGACCTCACCAGATTATTTTAATGAAACAGAAGCAGATATTTTGTAGCAATTTCAGCAAACTTAGGTGACTCTTTTTAAATTTTTACACAAGATGGGGCAAAATTCTTCTTCAACCTTCATCAGGGACCAGTTCCAACAACTTATCCTCTAAAATTATAATGAAATTTAAATTATCTTTTTATGAAAGAAAGGAATTTCAGATCCATGAATTTCCTGCTTTCAGTTGACTTCTTTCTTGATGAGGGAAGTGGTGTGTTGATTTATGTTCTGGCACAAGTTCCTTAAACTGGGTAACTAATCCAGAATGTTTTCCAGTCATGGCAGCTGTGCCATCAGAATATAATCCTACACAAAATCCTAACCTCCAGACACATTTATGGACAATGGAATCCTTTATAGTTCTATACAGTTCACAGTTGTGTTTATTGGCCATGAGGCTAAGAAAATAAAAGAACTGTTTCTTCTTACGCAATCATATTTAAATCGCACATATACGGAAGAGATGGCCATGACAGTATCTGTGCATTCATCTAGTTGCAGTGGAAAATCCTCTGCTAGTTTCATTTTTTCCTGAGTTAGCCTTTCATATCATTAGCCAATTCCCAAATATGTTGAGCTATCGTTTCACTGGAAACTGGCATTTGTACTACTTCCCTTGCACAGTATCAGTCGACAATTTTAAGCCAACATCTTTGAAGCAGTCTTGCATGCATGTCTTGGCAGTTGTATCTTAGCAGCCTCAAATTCTACTTTATAAGAAGCCTGCAAAACCACTTTTATGTGAAATAGTTAACATCTGCTTCTGCCAGGTTTTAAATTCAATACTCTTTCTTTCAAAGAACCCTTTTGATTTTGTACTTATTTTTTACATATGGCATGCAACTGCCACTTCAGGTTTGATGGTTCTGTTGCTTCAGCAACTGGTACATTTCTGCAGATAAACACAGGAATTGTAGCACTCTATCATCAATTATGACTCCAGGTTGAAGTCAGTATGCGAAAAATTATACTTCTGAATAAAACTAGAATAAACTCTTTTGGTCTTCATTTCTTTCTTTCTTTTTTTTTTTTTTTTTTGGTTTGTGTTGGAGTCTCACTCTGTCACCCAGGCTGGAGTGCAGTGGTACGCTAACAACCACTGCAGCCGCAAACTGTGGGGCTCAGGTGATACTTCTGCCTCAGCCTTCCAAGTAGCTAGAACTATAGGGCATGCCACCATGCCCAGCTAATTTTTTATTTATTGTAGAGACCAGGTCTCACCAAGTTGCCCAGGCTGGTCTCGAACCTCTGGGCTCAGGCAATCCTCTCGCTTTGGCCTTCCAAAGTGCTGGGATTATAGGCTTGAGCCACCTTGCTTGGTCTTCATTTCTTGAGAATCAACTTCCAAAATCATCATTTAGTTTACTGCTAGTACCATATTTTCTTTTTTTGCTACTGCCATATTTTAAGATGTGTATTAATTCTTAAAAAATAAGTCTTGTAAAGCTTGTTTCCCGATAAGTAAATTGGGATTAAAAATAAATTACATAAAGTTTATTTCCTTACTTTAGCTATTGCGATAAAATATATATATATTGTTTTATATAAAATACACTTTAGATATATATATAGCATATACTTCAGATATATATAGTATATACTTTAGATATATACAGGTATAATATATATATAGATAAGATGTATACTATATATAGTATATATCTATATACTATATATCTATAGATATCTAATATATAGATATATTCTTTAAAAATTGGCTTGAATATAGAAAATGATAAAATAAGAAGTTATAAAAATAAAGAAATGTTTTCAATTAAATATACACAATTTGTATTTATCAATTTAAAAATAAGTTTCAAAAAAAACTTTAAAAGAAACACTTTTATTTATATTTTATTCATTTTTAGGTTATAGGTGACCTTAAAATATTACATGTTGAAAAGTGATCCTATTTTCCATGCTAGTATGCAATCTACGTCACATGTGACTCACTACTCAATTTCACCATACCCTACTTTGTTTATACCTGGTTTAATGAGACAATGTGCCAATGTTACATTTCTAAAAGTTCCTAAATGCTGATTCTTTATTTCTGTGCTTATCCTTTGTGGTCCAGTAACAAGGCATTTGTGGACTGACTGGTCCGTGGACCATCCCATGAATGGCACCGGTCCGAAACCCAGCCCCCAGGCAGGGTCCTCAGCTACATGAGTCTCAGGGGAGCACTGTTCCTGAATTATAAGCTTTAATTATTAGCTGCTTGCTAGATATATTTACATTGATAATAGCAAACTGTCATTAAACAGTCATAAAACTGCCTAATATTGGGAGCTTAGCATGTGCCAGGAATATGACAATAAGTAAGAAAGAGGTTTCTAATCTCATTAACCTTAAATTCTAGTGGGAAAAATAGATATTTAATTCTCATGATATCTCCTTGGAATAGGTATTATTACCCCTATTTTACAATAAGAAACTTATAGAGGCTAACTAATATGTCCAAGTTCTCAGAATTGGAAAATAGTATGCCAGAGACCCCAAATCAGGTCTTATTGGCCCCAAACCCATGCTTTTCATCACATATCTATGTTATAGCAGCACCTCAAAATCAAAAACCTTATTTTTTTCACCCGGTCCTCCCGAGCTCCCCATCACAATAAACAGTGTTGTTACCCTCCTAGTGTCCACAGCAGAAACCTCACAGCGGCTCCTTCACCACCTCAGAGCGTCTCTACCGACCTCCCCCATCCTTCCTCTCCCCATTTCCACACCTGATTCAGACCTGCAGTTTCCCTTGCCTGGAAAAATGCAGTGGCCTTCATGTCTTCTATCTCTCCTCTATTCTGACACAGCTACAAGTGGTTTTTGTTTGTTTGTTTTGTTTTGTTGAGTTAGAGTCTCACTCTGTCACCCAGGCTGGAGTGCCATGGCACACTCATGGCCACCACAGCCTTGACCTGCTGGGCTCAGGTGATCCTTCTGCCTCAGCCTTCTAAGTAGCTAGAACTATAGGCGCGCACTACCATGCCTGGCTTATTTTTTGATTTACTGTAGAGATGAGGTCTCACCACGTTGCCCAGTCTGGTCTCAAACCCCTGAGCTCATGCAATCCTCTCACCTAGGCTTCCCGAAGTGCTGGGATTATAGGTTTGAGCCACTGCAACCAGCCTACAAAGTGTTTTATTCCTAAAACACGGGCCATAGTAAATTATTTCGTTTCTTGGTAAACCCATACTTCATGAAATGGAGCATTATAAAAAAAGTAATCACTGTGATCTGGTAAACATTTTCTATTTGAATATTTGACCATAACTGTCTTCTTTATTTTTTAAGTTTTCAAGCAAAGTTTATTTAGAAAGTAAATTAGAGAGAGAGAGAAAATTCACCTGCCCAAGGTAGGGGAGATGGCCATAGTTCAAAGAGCCACGTGGACACACCAGAGTTTAACAAAGCAATAGCCAACTGTCTTCTTTAAAAAAAAAAACAACAAGGCCAAGGTGAGAGGATTGCCTTAGCTTACAGGTGTGAGACTAACCTAGGCAACTTGGTGAGATGTCATGTCTACAATAAATCAACAAATTAAGGCCGGCCATGGTGGCTCAAGCCTGTAATCCCAGCATTTTGGGAGGCAGAGGGGAGAGGATTGCCTGAGCCCACAGTTCAAGATCAACCTAGGCAACTTGGCGAGACCTAACCTCTACAACAAATTAAAAAATTAGCCAGGCATGGTGCCTATAGTTCCAGCTACTTGGAAGGCTGAGGTGGAAGGATCACCAGAGCCCAGCAGGTTAAGACTGCGGTGGCTATGAGCGTGCCACTGCACTCTAGCCTGATCAACAGAGTAAGACTCCAAGTAAAAAAAACCAACATTAAATAAAAAACAGTTTGCTTTGACAAGCATTTATTTCAACTTGTAAAAAGTTGTGAAAAAGTGGCACAGTAAAAGTTAAGTAATACAGGAATATGAACATCATTACTTATCTTGCTGTGGCGTGACCTTCGTGCATGATGGAAATTACACCAGTTTTTCTTCAGCTACATCAGTTTGTATTTTAATTATAATTTTTGCCTACTTGACTTAATTATTACTGAATGAAACATAAGATTGGCTAGGTGTTCACCACACTATTTCTATTTTCCTCCTGGGTCCAGTAGACATTCTTCCAGGGAGATGGGACCACACGGTTGGGTTCTGGCCAAAAGAAGGCAGGTAGAAGTCAGGAAGATCACTGCTGGTGTAGCCCATAAAGCCAGAGTTCCCTATGTTATCTGCCTACCCTCATCTGTTGGCCAGAACTCAGAGGATTCAATAGAGGACATGGATGTAAGAATTGGGTCCTTGAATGACTGTGTGGAGGAGAGCCCAATCCCTCCCCAAGTTACACTGGATTATTCTATGACATACTATGAATTAAACTTATTCTACACAGTCACTGATTGTCTTGGGCAAGAGCAGTAATTAATGTACATAAATAAATAGATGAACACAATGAATAGATATATTAAATGCATAAGATGTGTACTTTCTAGTGAAATGTGTCTGTGGCAAAACCCAGAATGTTCTGTACTCTAAACAGTGACCTGGATTTTCCAATAACAGCTCAGAGGACTTTCCTGTTTGGGTTTATTCAGACTCAGGTGACAGGGTTATAAATTTATGTAGCTAAATATTTAGCAGTGTTGAAAAAACTGAGTTTCTGGCAACTGATGGCACATCCAGAATTAAACTTTGTTTTTCCTTACCTTTTAGTTCTGTTTACAATCCCACTAAATGATACACCCTAGTTTAAATGGTCTAAAGTAGTGCCTATTTAACTAACTTTTCAGTTATTTCCCTCATCAGTGATTTTGTTATGTCCCTGTAATTATTTGGGCTTAGGGAGTCTCTATAAAATTGTACTTAATTTCATAGTTTCACTGAAAGGTTTTCTGTTGCATTATTTTCAGTCCTCTAAAACATTTCTTTATTATTAGTTATCAGCATGATTTTATTTATGACGAATTAGGACAAGCCTCAAGACAAACAATGAAATAAAATGGCATATCTTAGGAGAGGCAAAGAAATGAAAGAGTTATAATTTTAATGAAGTTACAGATCTCTAATAATAAGGAGAATTAGGTAATAATATTATTTAAACTCAGCGACATGGTATATGATACCCACCCTTCCTGAAAGTTGTGGGACCCTGTTATGGTTACTATTAGTAGTGGCCATAGTAGGGCTCAGGTTTCATGTGACTCACTGGTATTAAATAAAAGGATCAAATCCTGTGGTCTGGACAGGAGCTTTTTCTGCACATCTGGGAACCAGGGCAAAAGCATCAACTATGGTTTGGGCTGACATACTTATTTTGTCATTGAAAAGATTTATAATTAAATATAAAAATAATAAAATAAATACAATCCAAATTATTTATACTTCTATGTTAATATTAGAATAATCTGTGGTTTTGGGGGTTTTTTTTGGGGGGGTGGTATTTTAAGTACTTGCAAAACTGAGTGCAGTGGCTCATGCCTGTAATCCCAGCACTTTGGGAGGCCAAAGCAGGAGGATCACTTGAAGGCCGGGAGTGCAAGATCAGCCTGGGCAACATAGTGAGACCTCATTTCTACAAAAAAATACTTAAGTTAGGACAGCTCACACCTAAAAATCCCAGCACTTTGGGAGGCTGAGGTGAGTGACTTGCTTGAGCCTAGGAGTTCAAGATCAGCCTAGACAACATAGCAAGATCTCATCTCTACAAAAAATTAAAAAATCAGCCAGGCGTGGTAGTGCATGCCAATAGTCCCAGCTACTCAGGAGGCTGAGGCAGAAGGATCACTTAAGCCCAAGAGGTCGAGATTGCAGTGAGCCATGATCATGCCACTGCACTCCAGCCTGGGTAAGTGAGACTTCAACTCAAAAAAAAAAAAAAAAATTAACTAGATGTGATGGTATGAGCTTGTAGTCCTAACTACTTAGGAGGCTGAGGCAAGAGGGTTGCTTGAGCCCTGCAGGTCAAAGTTATAGTGAACCATGATGGCCCTACTGCACTTCAGCTTGGACAACAGATCAAGATGCTGTCTCAAAAAAAAAAAAAAGGTACTTGCAGGACTCAAGAACTTGGCATTTTAAAGTATCTAGCAAGTAGTAGTTCCCATTTAGAAAGAGTTTATTAAATTAATTGATTTAGACCTCAGAGGTATAAGATCTCTTTACTTGGATTATAAGCAAATATGGGATAATTAGAAGAACTTGAGCATAACTATTTTTGTAAATTTAACTGGATATACAAGAATTATGTTAAGTATATGACAAAATTTATTCAATAACAATGAAAGCATAAAAATTTAAATATATTACAATTATAAATATAATTGGAAATGTTTAAAAGATTCGTGAAATTGTAAAAGCGATCATTGAACTCTTTTAGATTTGTAAATGCAATAAGATTTGTAAGTTAGCCGGGCTCGGTGGCTCAGCCTGTAATCCCACGCTTTGGGAGGCTGAGTTGAGTGGATTGCCTGAGCCCCACCTGGGCAGGCGAGACCTCATCTCTACAATAAATTTAAAAAAAAAAAATTAGCTGGGCGTGGCAGCGCGCTCCTGTAGTTCCAGCTACTTGGAAGGCTGAGGCGGAAGGATCGCTGGAGCCCAGCAGGTCGAGGCTGCGGTGGCCGGGAGAGGCCACTGCACTCCAGTCTGGGCGACAGAGTGAGACTCTAACTCAAAAAAAAAAAAAAAAAGGTCAATAATATTAAAGGCAGTATAGGAAACTGAAACCACCCCCCCTT
>CAUYQG010247076.1:0-11667 GCA_963574415.1 Tarsius wallacei | reverse complement strand
GTTTGGTATTTGCTGGCAGCATTCTGCAAATTTGCCCTTAATATTTATTTGCAATAATATATACCTTTCTAGCTAATCTTTCTTATAGGTGCATGTCTGTGTGCACATTTGAGTTTTCTTTATATTAACATGAATTTTTTTTAAAGTTTTATTTTGTGTCATGTTACGTTTTCATGATGAAGAAGAAAACATAAAGATACACCCTAGGCCAGGCTCGGTGACTCAGCCTGTAATCCCAGCACTTTGGGAGGCCGAGGCGAGTGGATTGCCTGAGCCCACGGGTTCGAGATCCACCTGGGTAACTTGGCGAGACCTCATCTCTACAATAAATCAAAAAAAAGTTAGCTGGGCGTGGTATCGCGCGCCTGTAGTTCCAGCTAGTTGGAAGGCTGAGGCAGAGGGATTGCTGGAGCCCAGCAGGTGGAGGCTGTGGTGACCAGGAACGTGCCAGTGCACTCCAGTCTGGGTGACAGAGTGAGACTCCAATTCAAACAAAAAACAAAACAAAACACACACATACACACACACACAAACACAAACAAAACAACAACAAAAAAAGAAAGATATACTCTAAATAGCTGTTAAGAGTTTTTCTTTCTATAAACGGGTCATATAAGAAATACTCAACAGATTTTTGTTCAATTGATTGGCATTTAGAGCAGTACTGGAACTGAACTGACAGAGGAGCTGTCAACATTTTTTTTTCAATTTCGTAAAGAATTATTAGATATTAATTATTAACAGACCAAATCTAGTCAAATTTGTCAAGATGTCCTGACATCTTGACTCTTCAGCCTTTTTTTTCTTTATATTAGGCCTACATCCAGATCCAAAGTTTTTCTATTAGAAGAAAATTAACATTAATAAGCTATAATCCCTGAGCATAAATCAGCTACTCATGCTAGAAAATGTACAGATTTTTTTAAAGGACCTTATAAGGAGCTATTTAGACAGAAACTTTACACATGTGGAATACACACATACAATGCACACACGCACATACTCCACTGATGCAGAGGCGGTTCAAATAAAATTGCTATGCTGCCTACCTACCTTTACCATACGGTGGAAGATAGATTTGGGCCATAAGGTATTCCTTGTATCTGTGAAAGTATACAATGCAGGGTTTCTGCCCACTGATAGGAATAATTCCCAATAGAGAGCTATTGTACAGAGGTCTTTAAAAATGTTTTTTAAATTTTAGTAGAATTTTAAAAATCAGGAAACTGGTACGAATGAAATTATCAGAAACCATTGAAAAAGCCCACCATTGGAGAGAACATTGGCCTTGGTTAAGGTAATAAGGAAATTTGAAGGGTAAAAATACAGTGTAAATTCACATAAATTCATGTATATTAGAAATGAAGTGACCATAAACAGTGTTTATATAACATTTGAAAATATTGTGGTCTGGGCAACCCCCTCAGGCCTCCTTCCACTGTGGGAGCTTTTCTGTCCTCTCAATAAATCCTGTTTAAAAAAAAGAGAAAATACCGTGATTGATGTTGACATTGTTTCTAACGATATTTTCCCTTTTTTAAAAACTAGTAACTTGTAATATTCCAATAAAGCAAAATTCTTAATCAAATTAAAACAAAGTTCACTTTAGTAACAAATAGAAATTGCATATATTTTGATTTTTGAACATATGTATACCTTGTGAAATGGATATCTCAGTTAAGCTAATTAGCACACCTATCAGATCAGAGAGTTACTGTTGTCTCTCTTTTTGGTATTGTGAGAACACAAGATTTAACCTCTTAGAAAATTTAAAGTATACTGTACACTGCTATTAATTGTATATTACATCTCCAGAACTCATTTATCTTACATAATTGAAATTTCATCCCACATCTTTAAAACAAAAAATTAAAATTTAAAATTAAAAAAAGAAAGTTTTTGTACCCTTTAACGAACATCTCTCCATCTCCCACCTCTCTGCCTTGCCACTGTCACTGCCAACCACCACTCTCCTCTCACTTCTATTAATTGGACTATTTTAAATTCCATGGATAAGTGAGGTCATTCAATAATATTTGTTGTTCTGTGTCTGGCTAATCTAACTTAGCATAATGCCTTCCAGATTTATTCATGTTCTTCCAAATGTTCCTTTTTTAAGACCGAATAATATTTCATTGTATATATACCACATTTTGCTTACCCACTCATCCCTTGACAGACACAAACGTTCCTTCTATGTTTAAGCTACTATGAATAATGCTGCTATGAACATGGCGGTACAGATCTCTCTTTGAGACCACCCTGCTTTTGAGTTTTTGAGTATGTACCCAGAAGTGATATTGCTGAATCATATGGTCATTCTGTGTTCACTTTTTTAGGACTTGCCAAACTGTTCTCCAAAGTGGCTGCACTATTCAACATTCCCACCAACAGTGTACAAGAGATCCAATTTCTCCACATCTTTGCCAGCACTAATTTTTTGATATTTGCCAACACTAATTTTTTAAGAGCCACCTCAACTGATTGTAAGTGGTGTTTAATTAAGGTTTTGATTTGCATTTCTCTAATCACTAATGACATTGAGCATCTTTTCATGTATTCATTGCCATGCGTATTTCTCTTTGGAGAAACGTCTATTCACGTCCTTTATCCATTTTTGAATTGAGCTGTTTGTTTTTGTTGTTGAGTTTTAGGAGTTCTCTGTACATCGTGGGTATTAATCCCTTGTCAGGTATGCAATTTGCAAGTATTCCCTCTATTCTATGGGCTGCCTCTTTCCTCTGTTGATAGTGTCTTTTGATGTAAAAAGTTTTTAAGTTTTCAGAAAGACTCGTTTATTTTTCGTTGTTGTTGTCTGTGCCTTTGGTGTCATATATAAGAAATCATTGCCAAGTCCAAGGTTGTAAAGCTTTTGCCCTGTGTTGTTTCTAAAAGTTTTATAGTTTTGGGTCTTATATTTAGGTCTTTAATCCATTTGAGTTAATTTTTGTAGATGCTGTTTAGGTAAGGGTCCAGTCCTATTCTTTTGCATGTGGATATCCAGTTTTCCAAATATCACTTGCTGAAAAGGCTGTCTTTTCCCCATTAGATGGTCCTCTCCCCCCATGGTCTTGGCATTCTTCTTAAAAATCATTTCACCATGTATGTGAGGGCTATTTCAGGGCTCTCTATTTTATTCCATTGGTCTATATCTCTGTCTTTATACCAGTAACATATTGTTTTGATAACTGTTGCTTTGTAGTATATTTTGAAATCAGGAACTGTTAAGTCCTCCAGCATTCTTCTTCTTTTTTAAGATTGAAATTCCATATGAATTTTAGGATGGGTTTTCCTATTTCCAAAAAAAAAAAAAAAAAAGTCAGTAGGATTTTGATAGGGGTTGCATGGAATCAGTAGATCACTTTGAGTTAATATTGATACTTTAATACAATATTAAGCCTTCCCATCTTTGAACATAAGATGTCTTTCTATTTATTTATGTCTCCTTTAATTTCTTTCAGCAATGTTTTGTAGTTTTCAATGTACAAGTCTTTCACTTTTTTGGTTAATTCCTAAGTATTTGATTCTTTTTGATGTTATTGTAAGTGAATTGTCTTAATTTCCTTTTCAGATTGTTCATTGTTAGTGTATAGATGCGCAACTGATCTTTGCATGGTGATTTTGTATCCTGCTACTTTGCTGAATTAATTTATTTTTATTTTTATTTTCTTTGAGTTCTCACTCTCTCACCCAGGCTGAAGAGCAGTGGCATGTTCATAGCCACCCTAGCATCAACCTGCTGGGCTCTGGTGATCCTTCTGCCTCAGTCTTTCAAGTAGCCAGAACAGCAGGTCACGCTATCACACCTGGCTAATTTTTGATTTATTGTAGAGGCAAGGTCTTGCCACATTGTCCAGGCCAGTCTCGAACCTGCGGGCTCAGGCACTCTACCTGCCTTGGTCTGCCAAAGTGCTGGGATTACAGGCTGAGCCACCGAGCCCAGCCATTTACTTTATTCGTTTCAACAGTTCTGTGGAATCTTTAGGGATTTCTGCATACAAGATCAAATCATCTGGGAATAGGGATAATTTTACTTCTTCCTTTTCAATTTGGACACCTTTTATTTCCTTTTTTCGTCTAACTGCTTTGGTTAGAACTTCCAGTAGTATGTTGAGTATAATTGCCTTGTTCCTGATTTAAAGCAGAAGCGTTCAGTTTTTCACCACGGAGTATGACGTCTTGTGAGTTTTTCACATGACTTTTATTATGTTGATGTAGTTCCCCTCTAAGTCTAGTTAGTTGAATGTTTTTATCATGAAAGGGTGTTGAATTTTACCACATGCCCCTTTTTAGTATCAACTGAGGTGATCAGTATTTTCCCCTTCATTCTGTTAACGTGATGTATTACATTGATTGGTTTTCATGTGTTGACCCATCCTCGCGTTTCAGGAATAAATCTTACTTGGTCATGTCTTTCAGCGTGCTGCTGGCTGATGAATTCAACCTGCTTGTGTTTCATTGAGGATTTCTGCATCAACTTCCATGCTGGTCTGCAGTTTTCTACTTTGGTGCCTTTGGTATCAAGGTAATGCTGGCCTCACAAAATGAACTAGTGAGCGCGTCCTCTGCAATTTTTTTGAGAAGCTGAAAAGGACTGGTCTTATTTCTTCTTTAATTGTTCACTAGAATTCACTAGGTCCAGGCTTTTCTTTGTTGGGAGATTTTTAAATTCCCGATTTAAACGCCTTGCCAGCATAGATCCGTACAATTTTTTATTTCTTTGTGATTTGAACTGGTAGGCTTTGTGCATCTGGGAACTCATCTGGACTATCCAATTTGCTGATGTACAGTTATTCACAATAATTTCTCACAATTCTTTCTATTTTGTAGAATCAATAGTAATATCCTCACTTTAATTTCTGATTTTAGTAACACGAGTCTTTTCTCTCTTTTGAAGTCCACTAACGGCTTGTCAATTATTTTGATCTTTTCAAAGAAAAAAAATTTTATTTCATCCATTTTGTCTTTTGCTTTTCTATTTCCTGTTTCATCTCTCTCTCTAATCTTTCTTTCTCTCCTTCTGCTAGCTTTGGGTTCAGATGGTCTCCTTTTCCAGTTCCTTAAGTTGTAAAGTTAGGTTGTTGGCTTGCGCTCTTTCTTTTCAATGTAAGAATTTATAGCTATACATTTCCCCCTTCACATTGCTTCAGTTGCATCCTGTAAGTTTTAGTATGTTATGTTTCTGTTTTCATTTGGCTGTAAACATTTTCTAAATTTTTCCTGTGATTTCTTCTTAAACTGGCTGTTTAAGAGCATGGTGATTTATTTCCACATTTTTTTGTGAATTCTCCAAGCCCTCAGGGAAGCCCAAAGCCAGCTTTGTGGCTGACTACAACCACACCGATGGGGTGGTTCCTCAGAAGACTCATTTGTGACGAAAAAGTCAGAGATTCTGCCAATGTGTCCCCGCCGCTTCACGGTCTCAAACCAAGTCTGGAAAAACAGAAACCCCAGGGGAGACGTGTTCTTCCGAAGAAACAGGCACGGGGTTCTGGGCTTATTTTGTCAACGAAGGGGCTCTAGGCCCACAGGTGGGGCCTGTCCGGGTTCACAGCCTGGTGGAAACCCGCTGTGGAGCCTGCACTCTCCTCACAAAGAGCTCACACGTCTCTGTTTGAGTCTGACTGATAATTTTCCACGGACTCTTTTGGCATTGCAAATACTCAAGTTTTTACTGGATGTCAAAGAAGCGGAAGCTGCCCCTGTCCTCCCTCTTCAGAAAACGCCCACAGGACTGGTCTCTGTGCTATCAGTGTCCTCCTAGGTATGTGGCCCTGGTTGTGTGTAGGGAGCATTCCCACCTCCCCGAGGGGCTCCCAGCATGGAGCCTGGGAACGTTGGGGTATGCCTGGGAGAAGTGTGAAGGTTGAGCCAGAGTGCGGGGTCCCATGAGGGGTGGTGTGGGACAGACAGAGGCCAGGACGATGGGGGAGTTTTGGTGGTGGAGCTGTGAGCTGCGGTCTCTGCCTGGCCCTTCCACAAGGGCACCTGTGTTGCAGGAGCGACTCCAGCATTCTGCTGCCAGTGGGCTTCATGCCACAAGTCCAGGGCCCTCGGGATGTTTGGACAGCAACCACAATCCACCACTGTGGGTCGTGGGCACACCTGTCCACACCCCAGTGCCCCATCAGGAGCAGGCTCTGCAAGGACTTCCTGTGGAATCTGGAGGTACCTAAGGGCGCTTGTGCAGCACGGAGGCTGAGCAGCTCTTACAGGTCTTTTATTTTTTATGTTATTTATTTTTGAGTTGGAGTCTCACTCTGTCACCCAGGCTGGAGTGCAATGGCACGCTCACAGCCAACCCAGCGTCAACCTGCTGGGCTCTGGTGATCCTTCCACCTCAGCCTTCCAAGTAGCTGGAACCACAGGCGCACGTTACCATGCCTGGCTAATTTTTGATTTATTGTAGAGACAAGGTCTTGCCAAGTTGCCCAGGCAGGTCTCGAACCTGTGAGCTCAGGCAATCCACTTGCCTCGACCTCTCAAAGTGCTGGGATTACAGGCTGAGCCACTGAGCTCAGTCTTCTAATAGTCTTTAACATTATATCACTTTTGTGTTAAATTATATCATTATACTGCCTATATCATTTTTTCCCAATAAGCACACAAAGTAGATGAAAGGATTGCTGGGAACTCGACCTAGCCTTCTAGTTACTTTTTTCAAAAAAATTTCACTTAACAGTGTAGACATTTTAGCTTGGTTTGGGAAGCAAAAACACAGACAAGTTGTTTTTCCTTTCCATCAACAAGATCACGTTTTCATAAATTGCTTTTTATGTGGGTGCTGAACTAATTTATTGATCTGTGGTGAATCAGCTTAAGCCACTAACTTTAGAGAAATGCATTTCTGAAATATAAACAACTGTTGTCTTTCCCAGTCTTATTACAATCAAGCTGGAAGTTCAGATTGAAAATCGTCTTTTAACAAAATCACATACTCAGAGGACAGCTCAAGGTCACCGACTCTTCCCATCATTAATGAGAATGCCCCTCAGTCTTTCTGAAAAGCACGCATCTGCCTTTTTCTTAAACTTCCAATTTCTCAGTCCTCACTGCTATATAAAGTTGACTGCAGTTGAGAAAGACTAGAATCTCAAAGGAATTTCCAAGCCTTGAGCAGAATATTAACATAAAACTTCTTGGTTTCTGATTTTTAAACCTAAAAGCTGGGTGGGAGCACAGGACACAGGTAAATAAGGAACTTAAGTGCTTCTGACACGTTTATGAAAATCAAGGTTGGCAGTCAAGGTGCGCTTTCCTTGAGTGAGAGATCACCTGAGCTCTGGAGTAACGTAATGTGAGCTTTTAGGAGAAAACGAACAAGCCCGCTTATCCGGCCTTAAATCCTGACTTCATTGCATCAGGTTTGTTCAGCAGGTTGGGCTCTTCAGCATTCTTCTAGTGCCCAGGCAGCCTCTGGTTCAGACCTGCTTCCTCTTTCAGAATCTGCTCCTTGACTTCTGTTTCCTTGTGGACGGGAAGCTTAGACTGTTTGTCCAGGTGCCCACCAGGGACAGCTCACGCTCTGCCGGGCCTTGGTTTGGGCCTGTGTCTCTTGCCCAGAGCCCTCGATCGCCTTTCAAAAGTGCCTCCCCTTGGAGGTGTTTTCCAACCATCCAGTCATGCCGCCCTTGCCCCAGACCTCCCTGGGGCTTTCCTCTCCAGCTGCGCTGAACACCCCCCAAGCCTCACCCTGGCTTGTGGTGCTTCCTGTCTGGACATCAGCCGTGCTCTCTCCTCCCGGGACCCCTCCTGACTGCAGGGAGCCTCCTTGGCCCTTGCCCAGCCCAGGGCCCTATCACTTGCCCCCAGGCTGGCTGTGCTCTACCGGTCTGACCACATCTGCCCAGCCAGTCCTTGGGGACGCAAGCCCAGGCCCGACCTGTGGACCCCACTCTCTGAGGCAGCCTCATGACTAAGCCTGTCCCAAGCAGGATGTGGAGATTTTCCAGGAGCGACCAGTGTCTTTGAGAGTAAGAGGAACGGCCAGAAGGACCAATATGAGGTGAGGAAGGAGAGGCAGGGTCATTTTCAGGTGGAGGGAGGTCTAGCCTCAAGGTAGGGGCGAGGAGGGCTGGCCCAAGGTGTGGGGAGAGGAGGGCTGGCCCAAGATGTGGGGGGACAGCTGCCCACAGTGTGGGTGCTGCACTCTGCCAGCCTCTGTCACTGACGTCTTTCTTCCCCTTGCACACACCTTCCTCTGCATCCCTAACTCAGCATCCGTGATGAGAACAGCAGCCTTACCTGCACCTCTGGCAGGAACAGCAGAGGAACGGGTGGGCTGTGAGAAAGACCCCATCCCCAGCGCCAGGCCCCAAGTCTGAGGGAGATGCTGCCCTAGCTCCGTCCCACAACGCCTTCCTCCTGTTTCCAGGCACTTCCTATGTCCTTTAGATGTTGGTGTGAGTGTTTTGTTTTGTTTTTGAGTCAGGATCTCACTCTGTCACTGTGTCTCATGGCTCCAAATGGCACCATGGTGACCACGCTGACCCTGTCCCTGAGCTTTCCTGGATTCATACCCCAGTGAGCTGTGGCCACCCCTTCACCCTCCATGCTTTTTCTAGGGGACAACGCACACACCCCCTACCCCAAAGAGCGGGACGACAGACAGGTGTGCTTGGTGGGAGGGGCCACCTCTGCCCCTGCTGCTACAGATGCCAGCACGGCCTGGGTCCGGCTGGCTTTGCTTCGGGTTTGCAGCAGCCCCAGAGCTCAGTGCATCCCAGACTCAGTGGCTGAGCCAGGCCAGCCTTCCAGTGCCTGTGTCTGGCCCTGTGGGAGGAAGAGCTGGATGTCACGGGAAAGCCCCAGGCAGGAGGCCTCTTGGCATAGGGCCCATCCATCCCAGTCTTCACTGGTGTCTGTGCATCGGGAAGGCACGAGCGGCCGTGGTGCTGAGATGCTCCAGCGCCCCGGGGCTGTCATGACCCAGCCGTACCTGCAATCTTGCAAGCGCCTGGGAGAGTGCGGATGAGGCCGGGCTCTTGCGCGCATCTACCAAGATGACCAGTCCCAGGTCCTGAACCTCCTTTCTGGGAGAGCAAGACAGATGGTCTTAGCCACGACAGGTTAGCTCTCTGACCAAAACGAGCTCCTCTGCCTCTGAGGAGTTGTCTGTCACCCAGACTTCCTGCAGCTCTAGCAGTTAGGAGTCCTCTCCATTAAACACACACTAGTGGACAGCCCCCTTGGGTCCCCTCCCACTGTGGGAGCTTTTCTGTCCTCAATAAATCCTGCTTTCAAAAAAACAAAACCACATGCCAATAGGCTGCTTCCTGGGTTGGAGGGAAGCTCTTCCCCAACTGGAAACACTGCCGTTATCATTCCTGTAATCAACTAACTGGGGTAAGCACTGTGTCCGGGCACAAGGAGCTGGCGAGTACTTTCTCCAAAATGCCCACCAAGGACCTTCCCACTCCAGCAGGGAAGCAGAGACATTGGAGCTCTCTTGAACTGGTTTGTTTGGGCTTTAATATGAACTGGAGGTTGAATCTGATGGCAGGTGGACAGCCTGCTCTCAAAACAGAAGCTACTTATCCAGAGCAGATTTAAGACTGTTGGAACATCTTTTAGAACCAAAAGTGCCGTCACATGCCTTTGAACACTCCCATTAAAAACTGTGTCTCTGAGGCTGATTGGAGACTTCAGTTCTAAATAAGGAAAAATAATAGGCTAGGGTGAGTTGATATATTCATTCTCCAAAATCTCAGTGTCCTTTGAGAAACTTCTTCAGCTCTAACTCCAGGGCTAATTAATAGTCTAAGTAAGCTGTGTTTAGGCACTGATCTCAAAGCGCACACATGGCATTCGGAATAAGCCAGTGACATGATGGAGCCCTCACCCAAAGGGCAGCGATACACAGATGCCACGTTAGTGGCCAAGTCCTGGCCAAAAGGAGTGTGTCTGTCCCACAGCCAAGTGTGCCCAATTTTGGGTGCCACTGTCATGAATTTGTATTGAGGACAGGAGTTGCTGTTCTAGAGACCAAAGTTGGAAGCACTTGGGTACTGACTGCTCAGGAAAGACAAAGTAGGGAGAACACAAGGTCTGGCCATGGACCCTGGTCCCCCTACCCCCAGCCCCCTGCCGGCCTCTTCTGCTGTGAGCCTGGAGCCTAGGGGATCTGAAGGGCAGAGCCTGGCCCTGGTCCCACCTGGGGACGCCGCAGAGGTACATCAGCAGCTGGGTCAGCTTGGTACAGGACGCATGTTCACCAGTCCAGAGCGGGCTCCTCGTGCAGACTTGCACCACCGCCCTGCCTTGGCGGTCGCGAGTCCCTGCAGAGGCAGAGCAGCATCGTGAAAGGGGGTGGTTGCCAGGGCTTTGAGGCCAAGAGGTGGCAGGGTAGGGCTTGTGCCGTGGGCTTGGACATGAGCTCTGCCAAAAGGAGAGCCGGGTGTGCACTCACCTGGGCAGACGATGCTCACGCTCACCTGGGAGGGCGATGACCCCCGACTGCAGCAGCTCCTGGTCCATTTCCAGCACCCGCCCGGGCAGGCCTTTGTCAGGTGGCCAGCCTTGGCGCTCAGGGCACAGCTGCCGGGCAGGCACGTCTGAAAGCCTGCTGGGGTCGTGTCTCTGGAAGTCACTGCTGTCTATGTGGATGCAGGCTGAGGTTGGAAGAGCATCTGACAAGGAAAGAGGCCTGGTCAACCGAGAAGGATTTCCCCGTGGTTAGAAAGGGGCAGTTAAACTTGCCACACACTAAAGGACACATGCAAAGAGAGTGGGGCCCACAGCAATCTGTCCCAAGCCAGAAAACAAAGGCAGGCCCCACTCGACAGCAAGTGGCATTTCAGGTCCCACAAGCATGCTCACTGCCTACAGACACCCCAGGAAGAAGCGGATTTAAGAGCAATCTCATTCTAATGCATTTGCTAATACAGATGTCATAGAGTGCCCTAAAAGTACATCCACAGGGGCAGGGGCTGTCCGGGCGAGAGTGTGGTGGGCCTCAGAGGAGGGGGCTTCGTACTCCTGAATCACCCCAGACGGGGATGCCTCCTATGGGAACACCTGCCCGCGGGCACCTCCCCCAAGCTGCGGGCTTGCTGCCAGCACCCATCCCACCCACACATCACACACAGACACAGGTTAGGTGGATCCAACATCTCACGGCCCGGTCATTCCAGTGTGGGGAGGGGCAGCCCTAGCTGGAGCCGGAGCTGCCCAGAGGCCACCCAGAAGCTGAGACTGTGACGACCACGCAGGGAACCAGCCTGGGCTTTGCTCTCTTCTCTCTGAGCTTCTTCCCTAGCTTCCTTCAGAGCTAGCATTGTGCAACTCATTAATAATGCTCTCATTTTAACTGGGCCAGAAGAGTCCTCAGTAGGCCATTCTTCTCCTCCTCCAATAAAAACAGCTTTACTGAGGTATATTTTACATATCATAAATCACACATTTCGGTGGTTTGGGCAACTTTAACAAATGGTGTACACACTGTGTGGCCTCCTGTATCTGGCTTCTTCACTCCCATTTTGCAGTCCACCCATGGTGTGGCAGGTGTCTGCACTCTGCTCCTCATGACTATCACTCTACTGTGCAGATGGGCCACATTTTCTCCACCCATCACGGGTTGGTGGGCTTCAGTCGATAGTATTTTTTTTTTTTTGTTTTGGATAAAACAACAAACCCCCGGCAAAAGTTCATTGGCCCCCAAAACGCCAA